>CABFOW010002838.1:50432-81880 GCA_902141385.1 Timema californicum | reverse complement strand
CCCCCCCCCACTCAGGCCTTTTTCTCCAAACACAATTTATCCACGCGTTAATTTATTGAACGGAGATTCTAAGAACTTCCATTTTTTGTGTGACCTAAAATGTTAAAGTTTCCACTTTCATAGTTTATTTTTATTTACTGTATTCAGATACCTTGAAAATTTTGATTAAAATTACTTTCTCTCTCTTTTACACCCTTCAGTTCTCTCTCTCTCTCTAAGTTTCTATTTATTTTTCCTTCAAACAAAAATTCTATTAACGCCCAACTTCAAATCTTGCACATTCATGTTCGTCGGGCCCCATTGTTCGCCTCACTATCTTTCCGACGATCAAAGCCAATAAATGTTTTAACAGAAACTTTTTTTTTGTTTGTTTGTAATAATTACTTAATGTTTTTATTTTTCTCCCGCTCTGTGCAGTCAAAATAAGTAAGAGGCGATTGATTGAGATCGCAAGAGTAACACTAATTAAGTGAGCAAGTCTCCATATTAATCGGGCGCATTGTGCAAAGTCAATCAGCCGTCAATGTACACCAGGGAACACAAGTTTTGATGGGTGACATAACTAGACTTGTGTTCTCCCGTTACTTACTTTACCTCGGCGTCTCAGCACCCGTTCGGGTTGTAAGCAAACACAAACTAAGCTAGGGGAGTAGGGATGTGGAAGGTAGAATTATAGGGAAGATGTATTCAAATTTGCGTTGAAAGAAAGTTAATTTTTCTTAGGAAAAAACCCTCTCGATACACCCAAAACACGATTTATCCGTTACTTACAATCCAGTCTAACACGAGAGTGACAGTGCTGTTATCTATCACTAGTGACAGAATATCTCCATGTCACCTGTAATCCAGTCCAACACGAGAGTGACAGTGCTGCTATCTATCACAGGTGAAAGAATATCTCCCCCTCCCCCTTCAATCCAGTCCAACACGAGAGTGACAGTGCTGCTATCTATCACAGGTGACAGAATATCTCCCCCTCCCCCTTCAATCCAGTCCAACACGAGAGTGACAGTGCTGCTATCTATCACAGGTGACCGAATATCTCCCCCTCCCCCTTCAATCCAGTCCAACACGAGAGTGACAGTGCTGCTATCTATCACGAGTGACCGAATATCTCCCTGCCACCTTCAATCCAGTCTAACACGAGAGTGACAGTGCTGCTATCTATCACGAGTGACAGAATATCTCACTGTCACCTGTAATCCAGTCTAACACGAGAGTGACAGTGCTGCTATCTATCACAGGTGAAAGAATATCTCCCCCTCCCCCTTCAATCCAGTCTAACACGAGAGTGACAGTGCTGTTATCTATCACAAGTGATAGAATATCTCCCTGCCACCTGCAATCCAGTCTAACACGAGAGTGACAGTGCTGCTATCTATCACGAGTGACAGAATATCTCCCTGCCACCTGCAATCCAGGATAGCACGAGAGTGACAGTGCTGCTATCTATCACGAGTGACAGAATATCTCCCCCTCCCCCTTCAATCCAGTCTAACACGAGAGTGACAGTGCTGCTATCTATCACGAGTGACAGAATATCTCTCCCTCCCCCTTCAATCCAGTCCAACACGAGAGTGACAGTGCTGCTATCTATCACGAGTGACAGAATATCTCCCCCTCCCCCTGCAATCCAGGATAACACGAGAGTGACAGTGCTGTTATCTATCACAAGTGACAGAATATTTCCCTGCCACCTTCAATCCAGTCTAACACGAGAGTGACAGTGCTGTTATCTATCACAGGTGACAGAATATCTCCCTGCCACCTTCAATCCAGTCTAACACGAGAGTGACAGTGCTGCTATCTATCACTAGTGACAGAATATCTCCCTGTCACCTGTAATCCAGTCTAACACGAGAGTGACAGTGCTGCTATCTATCACGAGTGACAGAATATCTCCCTGTCACCTGTAATCCAGTCTATTATCTATCACAAGTTACAGAATATCTCCCCCTCCCCCTGCAATCCAGGATAGCACGAGAGTGACAGTGCTGCTATCTATCACGAGTTACAGAATATCTCCCTGTCACATGCAATCCAGGATAGCACGAGAGTGACAGTGCTGCTATCTATCACGAGTGACAGAATATATACCTCATACCTTATAGCAGCTTATAGCACAACTACATAATATTTAGTTAATGGTCACAAGTTCGACGTACGGTGCCGGTGAAAATATATAATTGTTAGGTTTGATAAAATATTAGGTTAATTTTTAAGTCGTGTGTTTATATAATGAATGTGTTGAAAAAGTATATTATTAATTTATTTAATAACAAAATATGCATACATAAAGATAGTTTTAATAACGTTTTCAACGTTGAGATGATTTGTTGATCTCACTGTACGTAATTCCATATGCACAAGTTTATTTATACTTTTGGGTTCTCTAAATATACTATACTTATATGATACTTTAAATGTAAGATAGCTAGCTATTTTAAAAGTAGTTATAACTATTTTTATTGATTGATCAATTATCTAATAAAATCGATTTAATATTAACCAAGAATATGTCAATTAAGGCGGTGTTTTAAGGAGAAGGTGGGGTTTTATGTGGTAGGTGGTGTTTTAAGTGCTAGGCAGAGTTTTAAGGGGTGGGTAGTGTTTTAATTGGTAGGCAGTTTTTTTAAGGGTTGCGTAGACACTCCACGCCACGCCCCTGCTAATAGAAATAATAATATTAGTAACATTGTTATCACGAACCATAATAAAAGCACTCACAAGGTAATACATAGCTGGATACAAAAGATAATCTCGTTACTTGCGATGCTTATTATTCTCCGCGCGTGGAGAGCTCGTTAATCTGGGGACAGGGTAACAGGGAACAAACACTGGTGGCGGGAATCGAGGAGCGGAGCCCACCACTCAGTCTCGCTAATCTGGGGACAGGGTAACAGGGAACAAACACTGGTGGCGGGAATCGAGGAGCGGAGCCCACCACTCAGTCTCGCTACAGGTCCAAGAGAATGGGGGAAAGGTTGAACTTAGAGGAAATGTACCAACATATTCGGAGAGAACAAGTTTAGTGAAAAACACCCCAAGTATGCTGTTGAGACTCAAGCCCCGATCTACATGTTAGATAAGCCTAGCGTGTAGTCCACGTGCCTACTGATGAGGGCTATACCCAACTGATTAGTGACTCACTGTGCGAGGTAAGAATTGGGAGAACAGCTTACAGGGGAAGCACCTGTCTTAGAGTAAAGAGGGGAAACCCCAGCGATATGCGCCAAACTATTCCTGGTTAACTAAACCGAGATTCAAGTTTCGACCTCCCAGTTACCATAGTGTGCCATCTTGCTGTCTAAACCTTGAGACCCCCACTGCAGTCAACAACAAACCTCGTTGAATATGTTGCTTTGTTGCGTGGTAACAAATTCCACGGTGTTATAACGTAGTGTTGTACTGTTGCAAGATAATTTATTTAGCACTATAACGTAGCTTGGCTATAACTCACTAGGCCTAACTTGTTTAATAAATTAAGAAGATACTTTAAAACATTCTGAAAAGTAAATTTTGATAAATATGTTAATTTTCCCACAGTAACTATTTAAATTCCACTAACTTTTTTAAAATTATAATAATTTTTCTAGTATTTATTTGAATACAAATTATTTTATAGTATTTTTTATGGAACTGTGCGCTTCACAGTGCCAGCGACTTGGTGTTTGACTGTTGTGCGCATGGGCACATAGAAGGGGTGTGTGGAGAAAGGTGGGACTACCAGGTAGAGAGAGCACTGTTGCTCTCGCAGTGCCGGCTCTAGCGTGATGATGGAAGGAAGTTTTTTTTTTACTCAGCGTGTGTTGTGCTTAAAAATCGTGTACCATATTCTTGAATGTGAGAGTGTAGAAGAGTGTAGAATTAGATTATTATTCTGCTTCCAGCTATTATATTTGATTAATTTTTTTCAGTTCTTTTATTTAATAGAAAGACTAAATGCGCTCGGAGTACATTCAATGGAGAAAAATTTCCTCAATTGTCATCCAGAGATCAAAGAGAAAATTATTGAACTTTTTGCGCAAATTAAAACAAGAAGAATGGATTTTATTTTTAAATGAATAGATAAAGCTTGAACTGTAACAATTTAAGTTAAAGTAAGCAAAAAAGATTGGTTTTTTTTGTTACGATTTTATCAAGTTCCTGAATAAATTTTCTTTTTGTACATGTTTTTTTCCTTTTACACAATTTTAATACAAAGGCTAAACATTTTCTGGAGCAGCACTCCCACTGATTTTAGCTACGAGCCGCCACTGAATAATAATACATAGGCCTATATTTTAATATAACTATAAAATATAGTGGTATAAGCTGTTCAAACTAGACAAAATTTGATATCTACTTTCATGTGAAAGTTTATTATTTTCTTTCATTTTATTTATTATTTCATTTTACAGAATAAAAATATGGCGCCGATAAATTCTATAATATTAGAGTCTCTTTCATCAAAGCGAAATGAAATTATGTTTCAATAATAACGACAACAAAAATGTGTTGCATATTGTTTTGAAACGTTTGTACTCGACAAACAAAGTATCTAAACCAAGCTACGGAGCTGTTTTGTCACGCATGAAGTAATTTAAAAGGGATTTCCATAAATTAATGCTAACAAATTTTGGTTCTAGATATGGCCGCACAGCAGCGCTTCTAGCTCTAAAATTATTATATTACAAACCAATCAGGGCCTGGGAAATTGTATTAAAATAGGGGTGTGATGTCTGCCAATAATATACGTGTCTGTTGTTTGTTTATAATATAAGGGTGTGTACTGTCTGTTAGAAATATAAAGGTGGTATGTTGTCTGTTAATAATATAAGGGTGCTATGTTGTCTGTTAATACTATTAGGGTGCTATGTTGTCTGTTAATAATATAAGGGTGCTATGTTGTCTGTTAATAATATAAGGGTGCTATGTTGTCTGTTAATAATATAAGGGTGCTATGTTGTCTGTTAATAATATAAGGGTGCTATGTTGTCTGTTAATACTATACGGGTGCTATGTTGTATGTTAATAATATAAGGGTGCTATGTTGTCTGTTAATACTATAAGGGTGCTATGTTGTCTGTTAATACTATAAGGGTGCTATGTTGTCTGTTAATAATATAAGGGTGCTATGTTGTCTGTTAATACTATATATCATGCTTATAGCCCGAAACGAGTGTTAAGATGGGGTTCTGACACATATAATAATATAATAAACAGTTTGATCACAATATTTCAGGAGAGCTATGTGGTGAATATTTACATTTTATTTTAATGGATCCAGGGGTTAGAAATGTTTCTATGGCATTTAAAAAAATTGACTTTTAAAAAATAAATAAAAATAATACAGCCTAGATTTTTATTTGAAAATAAAAATAAAAGCCCATTCGATCGTTAGGAGCAACTGTCTTCTGCGTGACTTAATGGAAGGAAAAAGGCGCTTAGGAAGAGGAGTATTCAAATATTGGGTGATTTGAAGGAAAAAAGAACATTCTGGAAGCTGAAGGAGGAGACAGAGGACCGGGCACATTGGTGGTCCAAGTTCACAAACAAAAGGAGTGGACCTGTCGTAAGACAGAACACCTACTACTACTAATACTTATTATTATTATTATTATTACTATAAGATTCTATTTGAATATTTTCTGAAGAAGTGATAGTCATTTCAAGCTTCTAAGCCAAGATTCCTTACTGTCAGCCAGAATATCCCGTCTCAAGTTGACAATTACGGTTGTTCATAAGAGGCGTGGAAAGAGAAGTGTTTCATGTCCATGTCTCTCACCACAACCACACCCCAACACCGTGTTCTATAGCTAACCTGACCGCGTTGCGGGTTTCATCGAGTGGAATCATATTCAATTATTATTATTATTACTGCCACACTTGGTTTTTTATGTTTAGTCCATTTCTCTAGTTTTAATCAAATAACACTTTATGTGAGAATTATTTAGATTTGGTCGTGCTTCTTGCTCGTTGCTCTTGATCTAATCAACCATTGCTGGTAAAGATACGAGTGTGAGAGAATACTATGTAAATGGGGTTGGCTTAGAGGACAAAATATGCTGCGAGTGTTGGCAGCAGTATTTCTTGCACACTGGAGGAGGGAAGGGCTTAAAACATATTTTAACTTATACAGAGTACAAGAAAATCTACAGGATGTGTCAAAAGTAGCGATTATATTTTCTATTCTCGTTCACACATTAAAAATAAGAACACATAAGTGTAGGATACTTATTTGAGTTTATAGTGATTTTTAATACAATAAGAAATCAATTAAACATAATTAAATTAAATTACAATAATTTACAAACTTAAACAAAATAATTATATAGAATGTTTATATCTTCTAATATAGCTACCATTTTTTTACATAATATAATTTTTTAATTAAGTTGAAATATACGGTAACGTTTATTTTAATTTTTCAAACGGTTTTTTTCTCAGTTTTTTGACATCAAACTGATAAAAAGGTAGTCATGGAGTAGGATTTAAAAATAATTATTTAAAATTGTATAGCTGCAAAGTCAATGTAAGTAAAAAAACACACTGTTGAATAGTATTTGTTAAAAAAAAAATGTTACGTACATAATAACTTTTGAAAATAATCTCGCTGTAAATGATTGCATTCATCACGTCAGACATTTCAAAACCTTGAAAAACTTTTAAAACGATTTACCTCAATGAAAGGACAAAGGGCAGCTCTTTGAAAATTGTGAGAAGCTGGTTCTAAATGTTGTACAATTAATATGGGAAATACAACACTATGCCATCAATAACAGCACTGTAAAGAGAATAACGTGTTTAACAAACTACAGTAGCCCCATGGCTTCTTTGGTGCTGACTGACAGCTTTAAAAAGTTACCAGACCGAATTATGTATCTCTACGCCGAACCAGATGATCTGCAAAAACATGTATTTAGCAGCTGTCACTTGTGACAGTCAACATTTAGATATATACCTAAATGTAGACTGTCAGAAGTCAGCTGTCAGCTGTCAGTCAGCACCAAAGAAGCCATAGGGCTACTTTAGTTAGATTAGTTATACATACGAAAACCAATTTGTCGGTTTATTAATGAGTAATACAAACAGTTTAAAAAAATCTCCCTCTAGTTATTATTATTATTATTAGCACCGCGTCTTACTACCCGTTCGGGTTATACGCACTTACGCTAATGTGTAATGGAAGGGTGATTGTGAGATGAAATGGAGGACCTACAGTTTAACGTGGAATCCGAACCACGGTGGAGGCCTGGCATTCCCCACATTCACAAGATGTCTTGTCAGAGGTGAAGGAAGGGTTTGGTAATCAGATAATTCTGTGCCGGGACCGAGGATTGAACCCCGGACCCCCAGCACAGAAGTCTGACACCTTACCCCTAGACCACCAGGTCACCTCCCTCTAGTTGACATTTCAAAGAATAAACTGTGTGCACCTTGTTATCACTGTTTTATTTTCAAATCTACACCAGTAGTCACGTGGGATAAATGTCAAGCTCAACTAGTCTAGACTAACATTCGTTAGTCCGGAGAGTGGTGATCATAAAAACACATATTATAGTTGTTAGTACCTTCCTATGAATATCGAACTATAACTGACCGTCTCGACTGTGCAGTTCATGATATCTCTATCTAGTTGGGCCGTACTATAGTCGCTCAGAGATGCGGTCAGCGCTGTTCGTTTGTTTCCCCATACATCTGTCCGATGCAGTGGAGTGGTAATTCTCTCTTGTAAGATCAATACGCTCCACCCTGTATACTTTCAACCATAAGGGGACCAGGTTTGGATTGAGCCCTGGTCTTACAAGTCAGAGTTAGTTATAAAAAGTGGGACTGCCTTGAAGTAAATATAGTAAATAGAGAGGTTATGCTTCTAATATATATATATGTGTGTGTGTGTAAATATTATTAGATATTTTCTGAATACATCGCTTTCTTTATTGGAAGGAGGATTAAGTCTACATAAATAATTTTTACTGATGACTAATTAATTTTAAAATATAATACAATTAATTTGGGTGTGTGTACATTTATATACGGGGTGTTCCTGGGTTGACCGGCTAAGCTGTTGAAAGTTGAAGTGGCTCAAAAAACTATATCAAAACGTATTTTGGAGATTTGATCGTTTTAGCTTCTTTTTCGCGCAAACAGCAAAATACTAAATAAAACAGAGGCCTATCGGCAATGGCTTAATATTAATTTTCTTGGAAGATGAATCAGTCGTGCTGGACCTGTGGCTTGGCCTCCGTGTTCACCTGATTTAACGCCACTAGGTGTTATTGTATGGGGAGCTCTCTCAAGCAAAAAGTGTATCAAGTTCCTTTTAATGACCTTCAATCACTAAGACCAATCGTGCGAAGAAATAACAGTCGGTCAACAACTCGTTCTGTCATTGACAGGTGCAATGCTTGTCTCCTTAATGGAGGCCGTCGATTTGAATAAAATAAGTAAAATATTTTATTTAATACCAAACTATTTAGTTTTTGTTTAGTTTTTTTGCAGTTTGCATGAAAAGAAAGAGAAAACTAGCAAATATCCCAAATACAATTTGATCAAGTTTTTTTTACCTAGTATTTTGAAGGTTAGGTTAGGTTAGGATAGGTTAGATTAAACAAACCTATTCCACATTAAAATAACACCACACGTCCGAACTCAATAAAAGATGGACCTCAATTGATACGCACAACAGAATACGACTCAAACACTTTCAAACTTGCACAAACGAGAGATTTATCACTTTAACCAGAGGGTGCTTGTTATTATACATAATAAATAACATGTTAGCGCGAATAATTTGACTACCACATGAAAACTGTATCACATTCACCAGAACTTTTAGTTACTGTACATAACATCCGGTGATTTTGTATATTAACCCGTTTTATCGAATTAACGGTAACATATACATAAAATAGTTGTACTGTATTTTAAAATATATAATATGTATACAAATTAACTGTAGGGTATTTTAAAATTAATTATACATTAATAAAACTTTTTTTTTTACTTTTTCCAAAAAATTTAACCTTGCAAAATAACGGTTTATTCAGATTTAGGATAATAATAATAATAATAATAATAATAATAAAAAAAAACTATAACCCGTTTTAAAATAAACTTCACTCCAATCAGAGGCTAAAAAAATACTATTTATTTAAAATATGAAAAAAAATATGGTTTATTTTACCAGAAAATTATTTTTGTGAAAACCTCAAAAGTCTATAGTTTGTTTTAGACAAAATTACATTTTTTGCCTCTAGGAAATATAATTTCTGTACTTAAATTTAAGGTTTCTAATATTCTGAAACTACCTTTGATTTAATTTTTTGCTTGGAGGAGTGAAGACTAGCACAGAATCAATGCTAATACAAAATCACCCCTGTCGATGCTGTTGATACTGTTTTAAACACACACCTGTAACACATACAGTATCAAACCTATCTCACGGCGTGTCCTAAGACAAATGTCCCCCTGTCAATGCTGATGATACTGTTCTAAACACACACCTGTAACACATACAGTATCAAACCTATCTCACGGCGTGTTGTAAGACAAATGTCCCCCTGTCAATGCTGATGATACTGTTTTAGGCACACACCTGTACTCCATACAGTATCAAACCTATCTCACGGCGTGTTATAAAACAAATGTCCCCCTGTCAATGCTGATGATACTATTTTAAACACACAATTGTAACACATACAGTACAGTATCAATATTCATTATGTGTTTATATTCTAATTAGATCTAGAACAATCCCTGCATATATTTCTAACACAGCAATGAAAATATCAACATCTACGTCGAGGTATTGTGGAAGTAAGCAATCTTGTTTTAGATTCGTTATCTAAATCTATATTTTGAATTATTCGGTGAAGGGCGTTAACAACAAGAGAAGAAGATAAAGTCGCGAAAAGAAAAGACTGAGACAAAATTGAAACTCTTGATTTGTATGATTTAACCGTGAAATTTTAAAATGTATATTTGAAAATTGAAATAATAGTAATATTTTTAGAGTTTTTAGAAAATAAATTATATTCTGGATAGTACTGATAGCAAGATTCACTATAATTCATTATAATTATATTATAATTTTGTTGGAAATATTATTGCATTACTGCAATATTTTACATGAATTTGATCCCTATTTGAGTCCGAGTTCAGAATCATACAACATTGTAATATCAAACCACCCACAAAACAAAAACAATCGTTTGGAGCCCAGATTATTTTAGAACATACAAGTGTAAGTTTAACAAGAAAAGGCATAAGTATTATAGTTTTTATTTTATTATAGTAGATTCATGGTAGTTACAAACCTGTAGAAAAATAAACGTAATCCTTAGAATCTTAAATTAGTAACGCAATGTCAGTTTTCTATTTAATAGAGGTAATATGCAATTTTTTGTAAGCATGAATAACTAATAATAATAATATTTAGCGCCACGTCTTACTACCCGTTCGGGTTATACGCTTTAAGTACTAATTACGCTAATTTAATTGGAATTAGGAAGGTTGAGTTAGAGGAAATGAACCAGCATTTGCGTGGAGGTAGAGTGGACAACCATTTAGGAAAAACAACCCCCAGTTCACCCGACCGAGATTTGAACCTCGATCTTCCCGTCCTCAGCAGTCGAGCTCTACACGACAAGCGCGTTAGCCAACTACGCCACCGAGGCGGGTGAATAACTAATCATCACATGAATCACCTGAATGCATTTTATACTTTACTTTAAATATTAAACTTTTATTGAATATCTAATGAACGTTAATACTAAACACTTTTTTTAATTACTGCAAGGACAAAGTACGAAACTACAGTATTGAGTACATTCATTTTCGAGCTTTATTAAAAATGTAGCTCATTGCCAATCAAATCTCTAAGACCTTTTAATGAATCCAGAAATAGTTTTCATACAAGTCTTAGAACAGGAAAAAAATTAAATCTAAATCTAAAATTCTGTTATCAAATAAATACTGTCACTAAAACTTTATATTTTAGGCCCAGGTAGTATTTTTATAAAAATAGTGAATTATTTGAACATTTTTTAGAATTTAACTTTTGATAATTGCTTTGGTGACCACATAGTCTAAGACGTAACTCTCGTGTTAGACTAGGCTACTGACTACAGGAAGATTTGTGTTCAAATTCCAGTCGGGTGTATTGAGGGTGTTTTTCCAAAATGATTTTCCACTTTTACTCCACGCAAATGCGGGAAAACTTTCTCTAAATTTAACTTTACTCATCTCTAACGCATTATCATAATTAGTTCATATGCATATAGCCTGAACAGATAATAAGACGTGGTGATAAAAAAAAGTGTTTAAGAAGAAGTGGTAATGCAATTTTATATAAAATTAATATATTTTAATAATATATAGTCAATCATTTAATTAGGCTACATATTATATTAATATAAAATAATGTTATCCTTGCAAATTTAACTTTAAATAATAAATCCAAGCATTTAATTTTTATGTTACTTTTTACCTCCCACAGGTTGACGTTAAAGTTAACAATTAATTAATATAATATTTGATTCATTCACGCAGAAGCCCATGCTTATTATAAAGTTCTATTAAAGGAAAGTTAATTTTAAATTGTAGTTAAAATACCACAAACAATAGAAATAATTCGATAACAATGTTTAACTTAAGTTGCTAATATTATTTTTGGGGAATTTTTTGAATTACTATCGTAGCTGAGAGGTTAAACCAGCTAAATCAAAATTCTCAAAATATATGGACTAGTCTTATTATTCAGTAATTACTGCCATTGGGCTGTTTTTACTTTCTCACCATCTTACAGGTAGAGAAAGTATGGTGATCGTCAAAAAAATCGAACTAGAGATTTTGATGAACCTCGACGTCTCATGACCCCCCGAACTCGAAAAAGTAGTTTTTAAATTCCGTCTGTCTGTCTGTCTGTACCTCCAACAAGAGCCTAAACTATTTTACCTATCAGGATAAAACTTGGTAGCTAGGGTTTTCATAGGGTTGCCCAGAGGATTTTTTGGAATTGGATTTCCAACCCTAAACATAAAGGTAGTTTAATGAAGGGAAAAAAGAGAAAAAGTCGATTTTCTAAAAATAGGCTCTAACGATTTTGATTAAATTTCATTTATAAGCATTTATAAACACTACAAACAAATGGCTACCTTCGATATTTCGGTAAAATGACTTTAAGGGCTCCGGTCTGATGCGTAAATTATCATCATATCTCCGAAACTATTTGTGATATGAAATTACTTATCATTACAAATATGTAAATCTATTTATAATACAAATATGTTATTCGAAACATATTTTTATAAAATCAATAACTTTCAAGCTATACACAAATATTTATAATCTTTTTAACTTTTCGGGCACAAAAGGTAAAGTATTGCGAACGTAAAAAAACCCTGAAATATTGATGGATGTTGACGTCTCATGACCCCCCAAACCCTAAAAACTGGTCTTTGCAATGCCGTCTGTTTGTGTGTCTGTTTAACCCTAACACTAAGGGCAAAAAGAGAAAAATCTATTTTCTCAAAATTGGCTCTAATGATTTTGATTAAAATTCGTATCTAGGCGTTTATTAAGATTATAAATAAAATGGCTGTTTTCATTTTACCATGAAAATTACTTTTAATGTACTTTACAGAAGCTGAAATTTCCGTATCTCCGCAACTATGGGAGATACTAAATACATTATAGTTGCAAAATTGTAGTACTATTAAAAACAAAAAACTTTTATATGAAATATATTTTTATAAAACCAACAATTTCAGAGATATTGGCAAATATATTAATACAATTTTGTGGTCTTTAGTTGTAAAGAGATACTACTTAAGTTTTAACGCAATAATTCTCCAATACCATAGAGTAAATAAATATAAGTCTCTCAAAAAAGTTTATGTTATTTTTTCCTTTAACCTCTTAGAATAAATGTTTGTACAACAATGATCTATATCCATTTTAGACTAACTAGTTAATATTTACATTTTTTATGGGTCAAAATTTATAAATGAGGAATTTAATAGCAATGCGATGGCATAAAGATTTGCAACACCTAATAAAATGTCGAAAATGCTAACAAGAAGTCGAAATTTTAATACAAAGTGTTGACCCTTGATCTTTTTTATTTGTCCAAACATACAAATGAGGACATTAGTTCTGTAAAAATAAAATTATAAAATCTAAAACAGGGACTCAAAAAATGTTTTATATAGGTATAGTGCAAAATATGTTTGGGTTTTCTAGTGTATATTATTTCGTTTCACATATATTAGCAGTTTTGAGTAGATATCTCACTTTTTAAACAATAGAGCGAGAAAGTCCATGCGGAGTTCCGTACCATTTATTTTATCTCTTAGGTCAGGATACGTTAAAGGTTGTATGCTTAAATAATTATCTGTCCAAAATATATTATTTATTTCAGGAAACAATAGTAATATTGATATATTATATTTTTAATTCAACGTAATTCTTATAACAAAAAAAAAATTACAAGTCTAAAATTCTGGTTATAACATGAGCGACCGAATATCTCCTAAATATTTGAATTGTCTATATAAAAAAAACAAGTTTGGTCATTCATGTAGCTAAATTATATCCTAGCTAGAAATAAAGTCAAAGATCGTTTGTTGTTTGATCCTTCCCTGCATTACCCAGGACGCTTCAAACACTTCTTAAACCAAAACAAGTATCGGTATTAATATCTTCATTATCTGGGTACAACTAAACACGTATTTAAATAACACTATTATAGGCAGCATCTGTCATCGAACACGGGTCTTGCTCAATGGATGACATATCTATCTCAACATTTGAGGGCGAGGGATTTAAGGGAAACTTTATGAACAGCTGAATTAAACATCAAACACACATCAATCTAAAATAACCCCCACTTCCTTCTTGGAGGTTAAACCGCCGTGTCACTTGTGCCGCTCTTTATCTAAGGTGTCACGATGTCGCCATGGTTACGGTCGGAGGAGGTAAGAGAGAAGTTGGAGGTGCAAGCAGTCTGACTGGAATGTTCGCTAAGCTAGACTTGGAGGCGCTACCGGGTGGCTACCATGTCAACCTGCTGATACACAGGATGACCCCATATTTCCATCAATTCAAGTTTGTACACAGAATTAACAATATGATTGCACCCAAAATGTGAACATAAGAAATGAATGGACATGATTGGATTAAACACGTACTTTACAAACATTTTAAACTAAAACAGGCACTTTGCAAACTTTGGAAACTAAAACACGAACATTACAAACTTTGGTAACTAAAACACGCACATTACAAACTTTGAGAACTAAAACACGAACATTACAAACTTTGGTAACTAAAACACGCACATTACAAACTTTGGGAACTAAAACACGAACATTACAAACTTTGGTAACTAAAACACGAACATTATAAACTTTGGAAACTAAACCACGCACATTATAAACTTTGGTAACTAAAACACGCACATTACAAACTTTGGAAACTAAAACACGCACATTACAAACTTTGGGAACTAAAACACGCACATTACAAACTTTGGGAACTAAAACACGCACATTACAAACTTTGGTAACTAAAACACGCACATTACAAACTTTGGGAACTAAAACACGCACATTACAAACTTTGAAAACTAAAACACGCACATTACAAACATTGGGAACTAAAACACGCACATTACAAACTTTGGGAACTAAAACACGCACATTACAAACTTTGAAAGCTAAAACACGCACATTACAAACATTGGGAACTAAAACACGCACATTACAAACTTTGGAAACTAAAACACGCACATTACAAACTTTGGAAACTAAAACACGCACATTACAAACTTTGGAAACTAAAACACGCACATTACAAACTTTGGAAACTAAAACACGCACATTACAAACTTTGGAAACTAAAACACGCACATTACAAACTTTGGAAACTAAAACACGCACATTACAAACTTTGGAAACTAAAACACGCACATTACAAACTTTGGAAACTAAAACACGCACATTACAAACTTTGGAAACTAAAACACGCACATTACAAACTTTGGAAACTAAAACACGCACATTACAAACTTTGGAAACTAAAACACGCACATTACAAACTTTGGAAACTAAAACACGCACATTACAAACTTTGGAAACTAAAACACGCACATTACAAACTTTGGAAACTAAAACACGCACATTACAAACTTTGGAAACTAAAACACGAACATTACAAACTTTGGAAACTAAAACACGCACATTACAAACTTTGGAAACTAAAACACGAACATTACAAACTTTGGAAACTAAAACACGCACATTACAAACTTTGGAAACTAAAACACGAACATTACAAACTTTGGAAACTAAAACACGCACATTACAAACTTTGGAAACTAAAACACGAACATTACAAACTTTGGAAACTAAAACACGCACATTACAAACTTTGGAAACTAAAATATGCACATTACAAACTTTGGAAACTAAAATACAAACATTACAAACTTTGGAAACTAAAACACGCACATTACAAACTTTGGAAACTAAATACGCACATTACTATCTTTGGAAACTAAAATATGCACATTACAAACTTTGGAAACTAAAAAACGCACATTACAAACTTTGGAAACTAAAAAACGCACATTACAAACTTTGGAAACTAAATTACGCACATTATCAACTTTGGAAACTAAAACACGCACATTACAAACTTTGAGAACTAAAATACGCACATTACAAACTTTGGAAACTAAAACACGCACATTATCAAAATTGGAAACTAAAATAGGCACATTACAAACTTTGGAAACTAAAACAGGCACATTACAAACTTTGGAAACTAAAATAGGCACATTACAAACTTTGGAAACTAAAATACGCACATTACAAACTTTGGAAACTAAAACACGCACATTATCAACTTTGGAAACTAAAACACGAACATTACAAACTTTGAAAACCAAAACACGCACATTACAAACTTTGGAAACTAAAGCACGCTCATTACAAACTTTGGAAACTAAAACACGCACATTACAAACTTTGGAAACTAAAACACTCACTTTACAATCTTTGGAACTAAAACACGCACATTATAAACTTTGGAAACTAAAACACGCACATTATAAACTTTGGAAACTAAAACACGCACATTATAAACTTTGGAAACTAAAACACGCACATTATAAACTTTGGAAACTAAAACACGCACATTATAAACTTTGGAAATTAAAACACGCACTTTAGAAACTTTGAGAACTAAAATATTTACTTATGTAATGAAACACGTTCAGGCACTAAATGCTTGCATTCTTATAGACGTGAAGACGTGAAGACGTGTTTTACAAATACCTTCTTCAGAAGCAATAATTAACTCTGTCATCCTGTAACGCTTCAAACCCTTCAACATAGGAGCAGTGACTTGTCAGAGATGGGGAATATTAATTACCACCTTGCAATTAAAGAGAGAACTTAAACTTACATTATTATGTCAGTTTGACAACAGAGGAGTGAAACATCTTTATGGTTGTGTATTCGTGCATGTCCCAAACACGCGCGATAGAAAGTCGATATAAATGCCCATAAATGACTAAATAATGTTGAAAAGCAAGAAAATATGAATAAAAATATCAAAATTACAATAAATCGTCAAACAATTGCCTACACATTTCTATAATCAGGGAATAATGGGAAATGTTTGTGTGTAGTACATATGAGTATTGTCTGTTAAAATATAAATGTTAAAAATAATTATGCCCCAATTTTTATCAAACCGATTTCCTCAATACACGTATTCCGCCTAATTATCCAACCAGTCAAACATGGGAAGGATCGGGCTCGATACTTATCTACATCTAAAACCCTTATTTGGTTTTATTGGCATCAGAAAATTATAGATGAAGTCTGGATTTATTCAGAATATAATTAAAATTTAAATCGTGTTTCACGACTCTGACATTTTTTTAAATGAAATTGTTGCGACCCCTGTTGCCTAGGGAGTAAAGGACCCCTGTTGCCTAGGGAGTAAAGGGGCCTTACATGTGTTTCTTAACGCACTTGAGAGGGGAGGGGTCCAATGTAGCTTTACGCTGCATGACATGGGGAGGGTGGTTTAGGCTAGCGTTACGTAACGAAGTTTTAGTTTATAAAACAAACAATATAGACAAAAAAAAGTTTTAATTTATCAAATCAAATTCAATGAAATAGGTAGGCTACTAAAAAAACCAGCCCATTTGAAAATGACATGAGGAAAGGGTGATTTTTTTAAAAGTTGAAACTGGAAGCGTGACGTAACTTAAGGGAGAGGGGGGGGGTTCCAAAGCATTGTGGAGTGTGATATAGTTGGAGGCGGGGTCTAAAAAAAGGTCCCAAAATTAAGTTACGTAATTCATGTATGGGCCAAAAGAAGTCACCTGCAGATATAAATAACTTGTTTCGTGCCCCTGTTGCCTAGTAAGAAGTCTCCTGCAGATATAAATAACTTGTTTCGTGCCCCCGTTGCCTAGTAAGAAGTCACCTGCAGATATAAATAGCTTGTTTCGTGCCCCTGTTGCCTAGTAAGAAGTCTCCTGCAGATATAAATAACTTGTTTCGTACCCTGTTGCCTAGTGAAAAGTCACCTGCAGATATAAATAACTTGTTTCGTGCCCCTGTTGCTTAGTAAGAAGTCACCTGCAGATATACATAACTTGTTTCGTACCCTGTTGCCAAGTGAGAAATCACCTGCAGATATAAATAACTTGTTTCGTACCCCTGTTGCCTAGTAAGAAGTCTCCTGCAGATATAAATAACTTGTTTCGTACCCTATTGCCTAGTAAGAAGTCACCTGCAGATATAAATAACTTGTTTCGTACCCTGTTGCCTAGTGAGAAGTCACCTGCAGATATAAATAACTTGTTTCGTACCCCTGTTGCCTAGTGAGAAGTCTCCTGCAGATATAAATAACTTGTTTCGTACCCCTGTTGCCTAGTAAGAAGTCTCCTGCAGATATAAATAACTTGTTTCGTACCCTGTTGCCTAGTGAGAAGTCACCTGCAGATATAAATAACTTGTTTCGTACCCCTGTTGCCTAGTGAGAAGTCTCCTGCAGATATAAATAGCTTGTTTCGTACCCCTGTTGCCTAGTGAGAAGTCACCTGCAGATATAAATAACTTGTTTCGTACCCCTGTTGCCTAGTGAGAAGTCTCCTGCAGATATAAATAGCTTGTTTCGTACCCCTGTTGCCTAGTGAGAAGTCACCTGCAGATATAAATAACTTGTTTCGTACCCCTGTTGCCTAGTGAGAAGTCACCTGCAGATATAAATAGCTTGTTTCGTACCCCTGTTGCCTAGTGAGAAGTCACCTGCAGATATAAATAGCTTGTTTCGTACCCCTGTTGCCTAGTGAGAAGTCACCTGCAGATATAAATAGCTTGTTTCGTACCCCTGTTGCCTAGGGAGAAGTCTCCTGCAGATATAAAGGAACCTGGTTCTACTGAATTAATATCATGCTTATTATTAGACTCACCATTGTATTTATTACAGTCACTCCATTTTTTTATCTAACTAAAGAGGACTGATATGAGAATTGTAGAGAAACAATCATATAAATAAAGTTTAATTTAAATTAATACATTGTAATTATTAGATTATATATCAACTAGAATGTCATTGAAAAACTATTTTATGGAAATTGTTATAACATTTATTTTATTTTATTTGCCACAGAATGTATAAAAATATTAAGCATTGAAAAAAATTGTAATTGTATTCAAATAGGTAAAAGGGTAAACGAATTTACTCTACAGCAGATTTTGTTTTGTGAGTATGATAACAAATATTTAAAAATAGCACTTTTTTATTCCATTGAAGTGATCATATCACAATATATTCCATTAAATTATATAACATTGTCCTAATTAAATAGTAATTACTAAATAAAAAGTAATACAAATTATTTCTCTTGGTCTAATACAAGGAATATTTCGCCGATGAAATGATGCAATATTTAATCGAACCGTTGGTTCCGGTACGTAGCAATGATTATCAAGTCTCCACGCAGCAGACTGGAAGGAAACGATCTTCACTTTCCCTCCTTCCGACTGTAATAACGATATTACATTCCTCAGATGTATCGGACTGGAATAACAACAAAATCACGTAACCACCTTTACAATGGAATGTTACGTTCTCAACTGAAGTTACATTATTATAGCCGCGGACATTTTCCATCTCGAGATTATGAGAAGTCGTCTTATACACCCACATAACTCAAAAAAGTGGTTCTTACAATTCTTTTTTTATTTTTTATTATTAGCACCGCGTCTTACTACCCGTCTGGGTTATACGCACTTACGCTAATGTGTAATGGTAGGGTGATTGTGAGATGAAATGAAGGACCTAAAGTTTAACGTGGGATCCGAACCACGGTGGAGGCCTGGCATTCCCCACATTTACAAGATGTCTTGTCAGAGGTGAAGGAAGGGTTTGGTAATCAGATAAATCTGTTTGGGGACCGAGGATTGAACCCCGGCCCCCAGAATAGAAGTCTGACACCTTACCCCTAGACCGCCAGGTCACCATTATAATATAAACGTGTTTTCACTGCGATAAAAAAAAACTGAGTTCACGGCTGTCAAAAGGAAACGTAATATATCTGTGTGCTCACTTCCTGCTATACTTCTATACCTTTTCCCCTTTATCTACGTTTCTCCTTTGATACGTTTCATTGTCCCTACTCACATAATCTCTTTATTTGGTCCACTCTCTCATCCCACACGTACACACCGACAATTACAGTCAGTACCTGATAAGTTGAGCATTGAGACAAAACCAAACTTGATGTGTATAACGCCGAGAACAGGAAATAGTGTCCAGAAATTATTAATCGCATCATAAACTTTGATAAACGTGTTCTTTTAGGTGTTATCTGGTTTACTGAAGTATTTACCAAACTGGGGTAGTCTACTCAATTAAAATTAAAATGTCTTGATTTGTGTAATTAGCTACTGTGAACTGTTTTAGGATAGCTCCAAAAATAACGATTTTTTTAGGATTATAAGAGAGTGAATAATTTATGGACATCCTGTATATTAGTTTGACCTGTTTACAATTAATAACGTTTAGATAATTAAAAGAAACAGTCCAAACTTAATAAAAAGGTTAATCCCCAATAATACAGGGGATCTATATTTTAACAACATATTCCCCAATTTTAAACATAAAAAACTATTCATATCTATTGTTAAAATGGTGGAAAAGTATTGAGAGAGCTATTATGAACAGTTTTGGTTTCTCTTTATTTGGCGTGTCAAACCCTAAAATATTTTTTTATATATATATTTAGCACCGCATCTTACTAACCGTTCGGGTTATACGCTTTTAAGTACTAATTACTCTAATGTATTAGGAATTGGGAAGGTTGAATTAGAGGAAGTGAACCCGTTGCGTGGAGGGAGAGTGGAAAACCATTTAGGAAAAAACACCCCCAGTTCACCCGACCGAGATTCGAACCTCGATCTTCCCGTGCTCGGCGGTCGAGCTCAACACGACAAGCGCGTTAGCCAACTACGCCACCGAGGCGGGTCCTAAAATATTAAAATACGAATAAAATCATTAATAAATAACAACACAATGGATTGAATCCAAACGCGATAAGACAGTAATATTAATTCCTTTTGAAACATTTACATAAAGTAGGTTTTAAAAATATCTATATACCCTGCTATAATCACAGCATCAGAGGTGGCTGCTACTTTTAAATTTGAGTTTAGTAACTTTGTAACTTTAAATGCAGTTTTCCTTCAGGATCCACTTCACTTACTTGAAACCAAAATACTGTATAAACTCAAATATAATGTAACGAATCCAAGAATGGGCCTATAATCATTGATTGGCAACAATACAAATTATTTAGATATAAATGGATGTTTATTATTATTGGTAGAATTAACGAACTTTAATTATTCAACACAGTTGCTTTAAAATATGTATTAATAAAATAATTAATATTTGGGGCAGAGTCATAAAGGAGCTACTAAGCTACCTCTTCGGAAAATTGATGGTTCTAGGAGCTATTAAAGGACTACTCCGCCGCCGAGGGCGGATCCCAAAAACACGGGGTTCTCTCTCCTGACATCTCTAGCGACTATTGAGACTACTACCCGCATGACTAAGCCAGTGGGAGCCAGTGTAGGCGCCAGTATAGGAGCCAGTGTAGGAGCCAGTATAGTAGCTATTGTAGGTTCAAGTGTGGGAGCCAGTGTGGGAGCCAGTGAGGGAGCCAATGAGGGAGCCAGTGAGGGAGCCAGTGGGAGCCCAAGGCCCAAGCAGACAGAGTGGTTGTTACCTGGCCACTATGGAAGTCTTGCCGACCCTCGACGACCCGAGCAGCACGAGCCTGTAGCAGTTCTTGGGGGGTGGTTTGCAGCCGTCCTCGCAGGAGGAGGAACTGCCAGGGCTGGGGCCGGGCCCAGTCTGCTGGGCCATGGGAGGCTCCTGGGCCTCCTCAGCTGGGGCCCGCCACCCACACAGCGCCCTCAGGCACGCCGCTGCAGCTGCGCTCAATGCCTGCAGCGGCCCGCCCCACCCAGACGGCACCTCCGTCTGTTGCCGCTGCAGAGTGGCGCCACGCCCATCTCCTGCCACCCCCACCACGCTGGACCGCACCTGCGCCCACATAAACAACAGTATACTACACTGCGTTCACAAGATTTCAGTCAGGAAAAAACAAAACAACATAACATTCCTAACAAAACAACTAAGCTATGTTCACAATACTCCAGTCAGAACAAAGGTGAAACTTGTTCTGGTTGATGGACCTTACGAAACTCTGTAAATAGACACGCGTTATTTTACATTACTATATCCTATATCTTACTATTGTCGGAATGGTAGCTCAAACCTTCTTTAACGGGAATAATTAATTTTGTATTTTAACTAGAATAAAAACACACTATAAAGTAAACGGCTAAAAATTAAAGTCATGAAATTCGACAAAAGTGGGCAGTAAGTAGTCACGTAAAATGTACACTTTGAAAAATAAAGATTAAATTCAGTAAATTTTTTATTCCCCCAAAATATACCTTTCGTATTTTCCCAGGGCAAGCCCCCAGGTTGTCGCGGGTCCGGATTTAAGACAATCACGCCTCTCTTCTGAGCATACAAACACCTTCTTTCATGTTCATGTCGGATGTGAAGCTGCCCATATTTCATATTGAGGGTAGAGCCGGGTCAGGGGTGGAATATCACGGGTTGGAGATGAGTTCTCGCCCTGGTGGTGACTGTTCCTAGCTCTTACAGGACAAGAGTCATGTAATCCTGACAGAGTGCCTCCTCGTGGTGACTGTCCTAGCTCTTACAGGACAAGAATCATGTCATCCTGACAGAGTGCCTCCTCGTGGTGACTGTCCTAGCTCTTACAGGACAAGATACATGTAATCCTGACAGGGTGCCTCCTCGAGGTGACCCCTTGGCAACGTCCAGAGAGTTTACTCGATGGGTGACTAAATCTCTGTCGAGGTTGTCTGTGTGGAAGTGAATGGCATGGATCCTCCCCTCGTTACTCGTCAAACACTATGTGGGTGGTAGTTAGCACCTTCCGGGAAAGTTGGTCAGGCCACCTCCACAAAGTTCTCGCCGGACAACTTAGGATGAAAGCCCTCTTATGGTGATTCCTAAGGCGATGCACCTGACCTCCTCCGTGGGGTTAACGCCCCAGTACTCACGGAAGGAAGAGCCAACTCCTCCCGCCGACGGAGGCTGGCCAAGGAGGTGTTGGGGGAGTTCCTAGCTGTCCGTGTGACGATGGGGTTTGATGGTAGGCACGGGTTAGTTGGTCCCTAAATTGACCCCTGCGTACTTTTGCGTGCGAGTCTACGCTCGGAGAACACAGCTACGATAGTGCCTCGAAAGAGGTGTTTATTTCCCAGATACTGGCTGTCAGACCCAATAGGGAAAATGTAATTCCACTTAGGAAAGTGTCTGACTTATAGTTTATGAGATGTTAGACTGGAGACATAGTGGCGTTCCTAGAAATTTTTTTTTTACAAATAAACCAAACCCATCCATATCCAACTCAATTTCTAAAACTCATTGATGTAAGCGTAAGCATGGATGAAGGTTTAAGCTTCTTTATATTTAGAAAGTAAGAACATATTAAGTAGTGGAGTGTCGTGGAGTATCGGCAGAGTGAATAGATTTTATTTATTTTTATTATTATCACTCCGTCTTACTAACCGTTCGGGTTATACGCACTTACGCTAATGTGTAATGGTAGGGTGATTGTGAGATGAAATGGAGGACCTACAGTTTAACGTGGAATCCGAACCACGGTGGAGGCCTGGCATTCCTCACATTCACAAGATGTCTTGTCACAGGTGAAGGAAGGGTTTGGTAATCAGAAGAGTGAATAGAGCTTATAAGGTTTACCTAGGATATGCTATCACCCACTCTGTCCCCATTTGACCAATCACACATAGGCTCTGTTATACATACCTCTGCTATTAAGAACGGCCCTAGAAGACAAGAAATACTCATACACTTATATACATTGATACTGAAATTGTTTTTAGTTTGTACTTTCATGTCTGGAATTTTGTCTAAAAATTAAAAAAATATATTATATTGATAAAATATTACATAAAGTTTTTAAAAGTAAATGAAGAAATGAAGGCAAGCAGTGTTGCCACCATTCACAGCAAAATTCACCCTAATCAGTCAAATATTTTTGAATATATTTAATTGTGGAGCCTGGACATCTTTGCTGGACCTTGTTCTATTATCTCATGATTCATATTTCATTTTTCAACTCCAATCAACCCAAGAGACTGGAGTCGTGACGTCATGTCTAAATCTAGCAAAGGGGCAACTCTAGAAAGCACCCTCTCTTTTCAAAGTATTTATTTGACTTAGGTCCTTTCGAGATTCCACGACGAGTTTGACACTAGGCCAATGTTCGGTTCGCAAGTAGAGTTTTGTTACCATGTTGTGCTAGTTGTGCTAGTTGTGTTAGTTGTGCTAGTTGTGCTAGTAGCGCTAGTAGCGCTAGTTGTGCTAGTTGTGTTAGTTGCGCTAGTTGTGCTAGTTGCGCTAGTTGTGTTAGTTGCGCTAGTTGTGTTAGTTGTGCTAGTTGCGCTAGTTGTGCTAGTTGTGTTAGTTGTGTTAGTTGTGCTAGTTGTGCTAGTTGTGTTAGTTGTGCTAGTTGTGCTAGTTGCGCTAGTTGTGCTAGTTGTGTTAGTTGTGCTAGTAGCGCTAGTTGTGCTAGTAGCGCTAGTTGCGCTAGTTGTGCTAGTTGTGTTAGTTGCGCTAGTTGTGTTAGTTGTGCTAGTTGCGCTAGTTGTGTTAGTTGTGTTAGTTGTGCTAGTAGCGCTAGTTGTGCTAGTTGTGTTAGTTGCGCTAGTTGTGCTAGTTGTGCTAGTTGCGCTAGTTGTGCTAGTTGCGCTAGTTGTGTTAGTTGCGCTAGTTGTGCTAGTTGCGCTAGTTGTGTTAGTTGTGTTAGTTGTGCTAGTTGTGCTATTTGTGTGAGTTGTGCTAGTTGTGTTAGTTGTGCTAGTTGTGCTAGTTGTGCTATTGTACCAGGGTTAAGGATCTAAATGACACCATTTCACACTATGGCTCCGAGAGCACGCCATGGATCATCGTAAAGATAACATCAATTCAACTTATTTATGAGTAGGCCTGGCTTTTCCTACGTTAAGGGGAGGAGCGTGAGTGTATAGAGGGGGATAAGGAGTGAGGAAGGGGGAGGAATTGCTTATTAATT
Organism: Timema californicum; assembly: GCA_902141385.1. Lineage (NCBI taxonomy): Eukaryota > Metazoa > Arthropoda > Insecta > Phasmatodea > Timematidae > Timema > Timema californicum. The sequence goes on along the minus strand of CABFOW010002838.1, from coordinate 57,168 downwards.
CAGTGGCGTGACTCTAAACCTGATAGCAACAAGTTGAGGGAGAAATAGGGGAGGGGAAGCATTGATACAATCTATTTTTTATGTAGAATTACCCGCCTCGGTGGCGTAGTTGGCTAACGCACTAGTCGTGTTGAGCTCGATTGCTGAGGACGTGGAGATCGAGGTTCGAATCTCGGTCGGGTGAACTGGGGAGGAGGGTTCCTAAATGGTTTTCCACTCTCCCTCCACGCAAATGTGGGTTCACTTCCTCTAATTCAAGCTTTCCAATTCCTAATCCATTAGAATAATTAGTACTTAAAGCGTATAACCCGAACGGTTAGTAAGACGCGGTGCTAAATAATAATAATAATATGCCAGGCCTCCACCGTGGTTCGGATCCCACGTTAAACTGTAGGCCCTTCATTTCATCTCACAATCACCCTACCATTACACATTAGCGTAAGTGCGTATAACCCGAACGGGTAGTAAGACGCGGTGCTAATAATAATAATTTACGTAGAACAATAGTCATTTCCATGAAACAAAGGGCTCATCTGCTGAAAAAGTAATGGTTTTGGGTTTAAAACCCACCGTGGCTCTGTTACTGATACAAATGTGTGAACGTCCCTAGTTTGACTCCGGGAGGTATCGCTCGGATTGTTTATTTATTTACTTTACAAATCTAGAGGGCAATATTAGATTCACGAATCACTTAACAAGTAAATGATATTTGCCGCACGTGTTTGAGTCACGACCTGTCCTGGTTATCGGAATATTTGGACTCAGAGGAGGTTAATATGCTCACAACTACATAGAGAGAAAGAGAGATAGATAGAGAGTGGGAACAAATTATAAAAACAACACCTCCGTTTACCAAGCTTAGGATCAAAACCCAGCAAACCAGACAGTATGAGACTGACGCCTTTGTCTGTGTGCCCACTGACTTGGATGATTTATGTTAAGTGATGAAGGGTGAGATAACTTTGATTCAAGATAAACATTTTTGCAATTTTTATAGTAAAACATTTTTAGACTCAAAATAAGTGGAGTATTGCTTCAGTAGCTGCGGTTTGTTATAGTTCTGTGTAACCTCGATAATTGCTGAATGCCTGTCACAGACACTGCGGAATTTGATCCGCACTTTTTACCTGCACTTCAAGAGTTTCTGATGAAATTCCACAACTATCAAGACAAACTCTAAAACTGTCGAGATCACCACGTGTATAAAATAAAACATTTCTACTGGTTATTATTTAGATTTAAAAATAACACCTGGACACGGGAATTGAACCCTATACCTTTGGTCTAGTTCAACAAACCACTTAGCTATCCAGTAGTCGTCCCGCGCTCAGGGCCATTCTTCACTTTTAAGACAGAAAGAATATGATATTTAGATGCGTCCATATCTGTAACTAACTAACAATTAATTTACTAGCTCAGATATTTAATCCATAATTTCTACTGATTTTGATTTATTTTGGCCGGACATTTTTTCCATAAAACAACCCCTTAGCTTGCACTCACTTCAACCCCATTAAGAGCGGAAATATATTTCCTGGACAGATGTTTGTTTTTCCCCACCAAACTTACTTGTTGATGGCGGGTCGGGGGACGCAACGAAATGTTCTGAATATCTGGTGGATGTAGCTTGTTGATAAGTTGAGTGCAGATTTTCGATCTGCTTGGTCAGCTAATACCGTTCTACTCAGTTGCTTCTTCTTTGGTTTCATTTAGAAGAAAGTGTTTCAATCCCTACGTCCTATCTCAAATATGAATCATTATCTGCATTTTTAAAACTGAGAAATAATAAAGATCCGACATTAGGAAAGAGTCAGTGCTAATGAATATCATGATCGACTATGATGGGGAGATGAACTATCTTTTATACACTAACAAGAGTAATAAATTACAGTCTTGTAATCATTCTGGGATAAGGATGGAAGTGGCTTTAAGAACATCACACTGAATTATACCCCACCTTGAGTTATTTCAAAAACATTCAAGTGAAATAATCAACACAATTTAAAACACATTAATTAATGGATAGCAAAATAAAAAATAATCAACCACGTGATATTAAAATGGTGGTGACCTAAATAATAATTATTTTGAATTCAAATAACTATACAAACTTGGCAGGACCTTTAGCAAGATTTAAAGAATATTATGTCTAAAAATAAAGATTGTTAATTCTTCATATGTTTAAATTAGTTTAATATTGTGTGTTGGTAAAATAATGGATTTATAAAGAAAACTTGTGACGATATAAATATCCTCATCTTCAAAACGTAGCTTATACTTCCTGGTTCCTGATCTCAGGTTGCTATAGCACTTCCCTCCCCCCTCTTTGGGGTAAATGTTAACTGTCAAGAGCACGTCAGGAACAGACATCCCCGTCAAGAGTGGAAACATCCATGTGAATGAAAGGAAATGTCCCCGCTCGTCTCTTTGGTTCGTTGTATCATCTTTAGAGAAACTGTGACACTTGAATCCATGCAGAGATACCTGTGACTCAATGTTCAGGGAACAACACTTCTTGTCAAAACATGGAGGCGTGTTTTACTCGGGGACATTTATATACAGGATGAAGACTCACGAATTAAACCGAAACATATATTAATAATATTAGGTGTGAGAAAAGGCGCGGGACTGAACTTTTCCCAAATAAAGAAGATGATTACTACTACACATTTTATAAAACTACAAGTCGTACCCAGGGAAAAAAACAAACAAACAGGGCAACTTAAGTAAGCTCATACTTTTTGAAAGGTTTGTGTAAATATACAGATCACCACGTGTTTTTTTCTAGAGAGTTCAACCATATTTTGATGATAACAGGAACACTGTCCTTAATATCCTCCGTACATTCACCAACTAACATCAATTATAAACAGATTTAAGATTTGATATTTAAAATGTGTAAACTTTCATAAGATCATCCTCAAAGTTGATGCATTTCATGTTTAGAAAAAGGACAAATTAAATCCATTTGATATAACTTGAGAAATTTCTGTGGGAATAATTTATGGGTTTTGTGACTTGCTATATAAATATTTTTGAAAAGTTCAGCCAGCTACTCTGTCAATAATCTTTCATTCAAAATTTAAAATAATAAACATTGATGACGATATTGGTGTGTAACTCCTGGAGAGATCCCCCCCCCTCCCCCATCTGGGCTGTCCCTATATCTGAACTGAAGTAATAAGGACAAGGAAGTTAGAGCTGAGAGAAAACTGTACCCCTGTGTCCGTGGAGAGAGAGATCAAAGCTAGAGATGAGACGATACCAGTTTTTCGATTCCGATTCTCGATTCAATTCTTATATTTTTACTTCGATTCCTCGATACTCGATTATTACTGAAATAGGGCTGCAATATAAAATTAAAAACTATTTTTAATTGATTAGATTTTTAAAACATTTTTATCTTTACAAATGACAGTAATGATTTTAATTTTGGTTTGAAGACCTTGAAATAAACTTCACTTATATTATTATTTATTATTATTATTATTTACGATGTTACAGTACATTTGCAAATCAATCATAATATATTTCTTAGCACAGGGTTGGCATCTGTTAATACGGAAGTTTTTTTTCTGTAATACATTGGTAAACAAATTTACAAATGGAAGCAAAACATCAATTTTTAGATTTTTGAATATGATTAATACTTTTATAAGTTTTGTTATAAAAATTTAGTGAGTAAATAACGAAAAAAGTGTTAATAACGGCCTCTAATAACTTAGCTTTATTCATCTCTTAATAAAACATTCACGATCATTTGCACGAATCTTTTAGGAATCAAGGCATCACAAATCAAGGTTTCTTCTCGATTCTCTAGATCGATAGTTATCAAAGATTTGAGGAATCGAATTTCCCATTTCTAAATTGTAAACCATTTCTTAGAAAACACTAGCAAACCAGATCATACGAGACTGGCACCTCAAGTCCGAATACCATACAGTGCAGACAGTTACATTTTAGAAGTTATAAACACTTAAAAAATTACAAAACTTTAAGAAGTTGTGTCAAAGTGTAATATTTACGCGGTGCTAAAGCGTATTATAAAAACACAATATTAACAACAATATTGTCGGTCATTTTATTTTTAATTGCAATTACCACACGATTAATTTATTCGTGGATGGTTTTTTTTTAGTACGGCTCGGAGCTACCATGGAATTGTGCCCCGAGAACATCAGAGAAGCGCATTCGTCACGCCAAGTTAAACACGAGACTAAAATAAGTTATCTGAATCTCATAAAATGACGAGTTATATTGTTTATTTACAAACGAGAGTTTCAACATTGACGAGAATACATTTCAGTTGCATTAACATAAAAAAAAATCACGCACGAAACATAGCAATTAGACTATTATTTATATTAAAAAAAGAGTTCTTAGTGAAAGTTTACACAACCAAACATTAACCATTACGTGTAATTTGTTATTTTATCCAATATCATCCACTATTTTCCACTAGTAATAATGAAAGTGAAAAGAATACCAACCAATCAGAAAACAAATGAGTAACCTAGTCGTAAGTTAGCCTCGCTCGGAATGTATGGAAGGTGATATGACGGATCTGTAGACCGGGGGGATGTAACTGCTACTGTTTGTTGGGAACGGTGGCTCTTAAAGTTTTGCTGCCACTCCTCCCTTGGGATTATCTTACAACCCACGCCTCACAATATTTCGACCTAAACTTTTAGGCTAGCTTGCATTTCTAGACCCTGGACTGAAATGAACACAAACACAAGCAATTAAACAGTTTTGTAGAAATAAAACCTGTATTTAAAATTAATATTTATAGTGGTTCAGGACAAAAATAAAAAAGGAAATATTAAAAAGCACTTCAATGGGATGGATGTCGCTCTTAGTGAGCAGTAATTTTAAGTTATTAGAAGGACAATCTTATACAACGATAAGCGCTTATGATGTCTGGTATGCAACCTTTTGAAAGCACCCAAAATTCATCAATATTTTGACTGAAGGAATTTTTTTTTTTGAACAAGACTGTTTTCTGAAGTTCAAAATTTGAATTTCAGAATCATCCATAGACTCCAAATTAAATTTGAAAGGATCTAAATTCGTTTTGATTAAATCATTAAAAGTGTCCATGCAATTAACCAGATGAATCAAAATATTACTTTGAATCTATTATTATTAATATTAGCACCGCGTCTTACTACCCGTTAGGGTTATACGCACTTACGCTAATGTGTAAATGGAAGGGTGATTGTGAGATGAAATGGAGGACCTTTCAGTTTAACGTGGAATCCGAACCACGGTGGAGGCTTGGTATTCCCCACATTTCACAAGATGTCTTGTCAGAGGTGAAGGAAGGGTTTGGTAATCAGATAAATCTGTGTCGGGACCAAGGATTGAACCCCGGACGCCAGCACAGAAGTCTGACACCTTACCCCTAGACCGCCAGGTCACCCTTTGAATCTACTCGCTGACGTTCTTTCTAAAGTTATTTCTGGGATGAAGAACATTTCCCAAAGTAGGAAAATTAGCATAGCTGTGGTTCGTCAACCGTCTCCCGGAAAAGTTGAAATATTTGCTTGAAGTCAGAAGTAACATTCTCTCTTGCATCCGAAACAGTCACTTCTGATGCACGAATAGAAATACTGACGCCGTTCAAGTGTGAGAATATATCTGCGAGAAAGTTAAACGACATAACGGAGCTTTCTTTGGGTTTCAAATTTTTCACAAAATTTCATTGACGCTATTGAAGAAATGGAGCTAACTCAGTTTTTAATCGCATGACATGAGTTAGAACTCGTCCACGGGAGAGCCAGCGCACTCTGTGTGACACAACCAAACTTCATGTTCCATTCCCATTTCTTGGCAGAATATTTTCAAGATTTGTGAATAAAATCCCGAGATCGTATGGAGTTTTCAACTTGAATATCAGTGGGCATTGGTTGATTTCATTCTTGGATATCAGTGGGCATGGTTGATTTCATTCTTGAATATCAGTGGATATGGTTGATTTCATTCTTGAATATCAGTGGACATGGTTGATTTCATTCTTGAATATCAGTGGACATGGTTGATTTCATTCTTGAATATCAGTGGATATGGTTGATTTCATTCTTGAATATCAGTGGGCATGGTTGATTTCATTCTTGAATATCAGTGGGCATGGTTGATTTCACTCTTGAATATCAGTGGACATGGTTGATTTCATTCTTGAATATCAGTGGATATGATTGATTTCATTCTTGAATATCAGTGGACATGGTTGATTTCATTCTTGAATATCAGTGGATATGGTTGATTTCACTCTTGAATATCAGTGGATAAGGTTGATTTCATTCTTGAATATCAGTGGACATGGTTGATTTCATTCTTGAATATCAGTGGACATTGGTTGATTTCACTCTTGAATAGCAGTGGACAAGATTGATTTCATTCTTGAATATCAGTGGACATGGTTGATTTCATTCTTGAGTATCAGTGGGCATGGTTGATTTCATTCTTGAGTATCAGTGGGCATGGTTGATTTTATTCTTGAATATCAGTGGACATGGTTGATTTCATTCTTGAATATCAGTGGATATGGTTGATTTAATTCTCGAAGGGAGATTTTTTTGATGCCAATGACGATGTAGAAAACAGTGAAATATTACCAATTTAGAATCCTCCACTTCACTAAAACTCCACAGCCAGATTTTCTTCCCAGCATTAAAGGTGCACCGTCACTACATATGAAACTCAATTTTGTCTTCCAGTCAAGTTCGATTTTTGA
>CABFOW010002838.1:30384-50409 GCA_902141385.1 Timema californicum | reverse complement strand
AGATTTGAAAAAAAAAAAAAAAAAACGTTCATTCATTAGTTGGAGCATAGTAACCTTTGTAATAGTAAGACGTGGTTCACAGAAACTACATTATTTTTTAATGCACCGTACATATCACTGGCGTATCTCACGATGACCAAGAGACGGCTGCATTGAGCTTAACCAGTACTTTCATTCAATATAAGTCCAAATGGCAGAATCACTTTCTTGCATTCCTCCATGAGTTGATCTAAAATATCTCCGGCACATCTCTAATTATAGAATTTATGACGTCATTTCACAGAAATATTCCAGCAGTTCGTTTCCATTGTTGGTGCCCGAGAACAGCTTCAACCATTTCAAGGGTACAAGGTTTGATCAGTGTTTCACTGATTGTGTGAGACTTTTTGTTTTGTGCGATTATGTATGACACTTTATAGGCGGCCTGAAAGAGTGAGTTTTGGTAGTTCAAAACCCCAACTTAGTAAGCAAACCTAATGAGTGGAATCGAGCCTCCTTTTGCTTCAGCATTTACTGAGAGTCTTCTGAATTCCATGGGTGTATTTTTGAGAAATGTTCTGTTTTTGAGAACTGTGCTGTTATCGTTACAGAGAACTTTTGCACATAAAAACACTTAGGTTTATCGATTCCATCTTTGCCATGAAGTCACGCGAACCTGAATTTCAAGTAATTCTCAGTATACTTAATTTTATTTGACATTTTGTTGTCTTTTTGGGGTCTGAAATTAATAATTTGGATAAAATGTCTGCATAAATGAAATAACATAGTTTTGTTAGCCTAATCCATGTTCTAAAAACAAACCTAACTCCTTCCCGGCTTTTGACGTAATTGCTTTTAGTCAAAATATATCATCTTCTTGTTACTGACTTATTTAATTGTGATTTGTTAAACAGAGAAGATAATTTCACCAATTATGGAACACATAACTTTCTTCATGCACTTCCTTATAATAACCAGATAAGCATATCTTCTATTATTTTAATAAAATTGAAAGTTTTTATTTGGGTTTTAGATTTTAAGGGCATTTTTGTTTTGACGATCATTCAGATAAAAAATATAAAGAAATAATACACTTTCCAAGACAACCCAAAGTATTGAAAAAATTTAAAAGCAAGGCTTAGTAAATGATTTCAAATATGCAAACAGAGGGACTTATCCACTAAACCACGCGCATCAATTTGTGTTTGGCTCGAAGAGAAGAACCTATAAATGAAATTAGTTAAATCTAGTGTCCTCTTTCAGACGGATTTACTGCTTCAATTAAATGTAGTCTCCCTCCTGTGATGCAGAGAAATGAAGATTTATATGGAGTTCACCTCAAGGGTAACCAGAGGGGCACAGTATTTTAACCATTGGCATCAGCCTGTAAAAAAACAACTATTTTTTAATGTTAAAAAAGACATAATGTACAGCTCCCTCCTATGCGTGTCCACTGTCCCCCTACGGTAACAGCCACACACGGCCAGGTCACGCCACTGTATGGAAATTAATACCAGTGGTTTTTGTTTTAAAAAAAGAAATATTATTTTCTCTCATAAATGAAATTGACTACGTGGTAAAAAGAAAACCTTTCTAGAGGTAAAAACGAGTGAACCGATGCTATCTAATATAAACAAAGAGGGCTAGAAGCGGACACGGTATACTTTCTAAACCTGTCATTCAGTTTTCGATCTACTTTCAACTGTCTTTTTTTATTTTCAAGTCACAGTAACAAATAGTCTCATAAGAAGAACCTTTTTTGACAGGTACAAATCTGATAGATCTAAGTTTAACACTCTGACTCAGGGGTTGGCGTGTCCGATAAATGAGTTAAGGGTCCCGGGTTCAATTTCTGGCATGGCCGAAAATTTGATCATAGATGAAATATGGGTTTCCCCTTTCACATTGTTGCGTTAACGGCCAGGGGACTGGGTGTTGTGTCTGTTTTATATTTGAGTTAATCTATGGGTTTATTAGCTAGTACTTGAAGTACACGTTAAATAATCCAAATAAAAAACGAGGTTTACTTAAAAATATTCATCCGTAAAATCATGTGATCTTAGCTGTTACTTTTGATGGAGATTATCAATAAATATAAAATCACAATAATAACAGAGTAAGATGTTATCAATGTTTGTGTTTGTAAAATGATTAGAATCCTGGTGTTGATCTGTTCTACCGAATATATCAGAAAGAGAGAAACACTGCTTTCTGGAGATGTTCTAAACCTGTGTACACAGCCGATATTTTCACACATAGCTCAATAGTGAACACTACAAGTTGACTACTACCGTTTGAACGACCAAATATCATGGTAGTATTAGCAGAACAAGTAGCTATCATGGAGACTATTAGCAGAACAAGTAGCTATCATGGTGACTGTTAGCATGACAAGTAGATATCATGGTGACTGTTAGCAGAACAAGTAGATATCATGGAGACTATTAGCATGACAAGTAGCTATCATGGAGACTATTAGCATAACAAGTAGATATCATGGTGACTGTTAGCAGAACAAGTAGCTATCATGGAGATTATTAGCATAACAAGTAGCTATCATGGTGACTGTTAGCAGAACAAGTAGATATCATGGAAACCATTAGCATAACAAGTAGCTATCATGGAGAATATTAGCATAACATGTAGCTATCATGGAATCTTGTGCGTGACTTGTTGATAGCGCTGGTCCTAGTTCTGAGCTATTAAGTAGAAACACACTGATTAGATAAATGTTGTCTTACATTAACAGAACGAACAGGTCCCAGTTCTCAGCGATGTTAGTACAGACACATGCCCACAAGAGACATAAATTGTCTTACACTGGCAAACTGAACAGACATTTCCCTGAATTACAAACTAAATATTCAAGGGGGCACCAAACATAGCACCAAACTAGTCTAATGCATCCTAGGAATGATATGAAAATATTCCCCAAGCCTTTAATTCCTCAACTAACGTTATTCTCTTAAAAAGTTATTTTGACACCCGACATATTGACAAATATTCTCATACAACTGTTTATTGGAATTATCTCGTAAACCATTCATTATGTCAAATTGTTTGTTGTAAAAAAAACACAAAGAGGAAAACATTGTCTACAAAAGATGTTCTAATAGTATTTTTTGTGATCATAGCCGTTTACGTACAATCTCGCAGTGAAGAGCGTACAGTTTGATTGCCATTGGTAGAGTTCCCCTTCAAATAATGTTCCCATCATGCCCAGGTTACGTTAGGTTTGGAGTTGTTGGGTTTGGGGATTATTTTCATATTATACCTAGCTATACAGGTGGGTGCCAAAATAAATCCCGCCCGGGCGCAAAATTAACTTCGGGCCACCCCTGATTATAATTTAAAAAACATCCCGGTTGGTTTCAAACTGTAAATTAAACTTTTAATTTAAACGACTACAAATTCGAAATACATTAAGTTAAACCAAATGACGAATGAAGTAATTTTATTATTATTAGCACCGCGTCTTACTACCCGTTCGGGTTATACGCACTTACGCTAATGTGTAATGGTAGGGTGATTGTGAGATGAAATGGAGGACCTACAGTTTAACGTGGAATCCGAACCACGGTGGAGGCCTGGCATTCCTCACATTCACAAGATGTCTTGTCAGAGGTGAAGGAAGGGTTTGGTAATCAGATACATCTGTGCCGGGACCGAGGATTGAACCCCGGCCGCCAGCACAGAAGTCCAGCACCTTACCCCTAGACCGCCAGGTCACCACGAATGAAGTAATATTGAAACTTGATTTGTTATGAAAAGATAATGGAGGAGCTGGGGGTAAAAACTCTTTAGTTTGCATGGTTACCCCTCCACGTATATGAGTGGTGAAGGACACCGACTATCAGTCTGGTGGCCACTGTAAAGGCAAAGATCGCGGAGTCATCTCAGATATAGTTGGTTTGAAATCCAACAACGGATTTTAACAGGTTAGCAAGGTACAAGTCATTCGGAGTTCACAACAAGTGTCATAACAAGCTTTAATAGCTACACAATAAACCACTTGTTTATAAATAAGGGTATAATTTGAGGGTAATAACCCTCAGCTCCTATAACTTCTGCGATCAAAATGGAATTGAGGTATCCTAGTTGGGGGACGTGAGGAGAGGGGGAGGCACCCCCTACACCCCCCCTACACCCCTAGCTAACATATCGATCCTTCGTTCTGAGCCCCTCAAACCCCTCTCTCCTTCTAGTCTAGTCTGCACGCTTAGGAGAGCCGCATTGCCTCTCCGCCACAACTTGTTGACTGGTGTGTTGCTCTTTACAAGCTGGGCTATCAGCACCTGGGACCACACTGCCTCTCCGCCACAACTTGTTGACTGGTGTGTTGCTCTTTACAAGCTGGGCTATCAGCACCTGGGACCCATTGCCTCTCCGACACAACTTGTTGACTGCTGTGTTGCTCTTTACAAGCTGGGCTATCAGCACCTGGGACCCATTGCCTCTCCGCCACAACTTGTTGACTGCTGTGTTGCTCTTTACAAGCTGGGCTATCAGCACCTGGGACCCATTGCCTCTCCGCCACAACTTGTTGACTGCTGTGTTGCTCTTTACAAGCTGGGCTATCAGCACCTGGGACCCATTGCCTCTCCGCCACAACTTGTTGACTGCTGTGTTGCTCTTTACAAGCTGGGCTATCAGCACCTGGGACCCATTGCCTCTCCGCCACAACTTGTTGACTGCTGTGTTGCTCTTTACAAGCTGGGCTATCAGCACCTGGGACCCATTGCCTCTCCGCCACAACTTGTTGACTGCTGTGTTGCTCTTTACAAGCTGGGCTATCAGCACCTGGGACCCATTGCCTCTCCGCCACAACTTGTTGACTGCTGTGTTGCTCTTTACAAGCTGGGCTATCAGCACCTGGGACCCATTGCCTCTCCGCCACAACTTGTTGACTGCTGTGTTGCTCTTTACAAGCTGGGCTATCAGCACCTGGGACCCATTGCCTCTCCGCCACAACTTGTTGACTGCTGTGTTGCTCTTTACAAGCTGGGCTATCAGCACCTGGGACCCATTGCCTCTCCGACACAACTTGTTGACTGCTGTGTTGCTCTTTACAAGCTGGGCTATCAGCACCTGGGACCCATTGCCTCTCCGACACAACTTGTTGACTGCTGTGTTGCTCTTTACAAGCTGGGCTATCAGCACCTGGGACCCATTGCCTCTCCGACACAACTTGTTGACTGCTGTGTTGCTCTTTATAAGCTGGGCTATCAGCACCTGGGACCCATTGCCTCTCCGACACAACTTGTTGACTGCTAGATTGTTATTTACAAGCTTGTTTATGGATGATTTGGAGTTCACTACATGCGTGCTCCTAAACTATATGCTTTTCTCATGACTTTATAAAATGATTATAAATAAGACACTATGAAATAAATTAACTTTTTTTTTTCTTAGAATTAAGGAAGACATATTTAGTTGATAAGTTTTGACAAGAGAAAATTTGTTGATTAGATGTGAGATAGTCCTCTACAGAGCACTTAATTTTCTTATCTCTCTGATGGTGCATTCAATCACACCAATTAACCCGCTTTGGGGGTCAAATGGTCTAAGAAGTCACTCTGGTGAGAGATTGTACTACCAATTACGGGAAGAATGGGGGTTTAGTCCTATTTGGGTGCACCTAGGGGACTTTGATAAGTGGTTTCCCACTGTGTTTCCATACAAATGCGAATACATTTCCTATAAAATCAACCTCCCTCGTTTCTAACACATTAGAGTAACTATTACAGATGCGTGGAGACTGAACTGGCGGGGTGACAAAAATAAACACCAGTTGAGTAGAGGTGAGAAAGGTATCATTTCAGATTAAATATAACAGCATTTTCATGTAGGGTGTATGAGAAACACCCTCGATACACCCAGCCAGGAATCGAGCCCAGATCTCCCTGACAGGCGAACCAGAACAGATGAGCTTGACATCTAATTAACGTGTCCACCAATGCGGGTCGCTAATTTAAATAAAAATCAAATATATCCACAGATTTGGTTGACCAAGAGATTCAAGTCACAGTTTTGAAATGTGGGAAATACTCCAGGTGATCCAACTTAGAACAAACATAAATTCCCTCGGCGAGAAATACGAATTTAACAGGATTATTAAAACGGAGGGGAAAAAATATCTTTAAAATCTCGAGTAAGATTCTCCTTTTTAGAAGATAAAACAAATCCTATATAAAGCATATTTTCTTTTTCCGTATAACTCTGAGCTAAAGCAAGGAAGAGATAAAGTACGAAGATAGGAAGAAGATTTAAAAATATACTTTAATGGAAGGCGAGTGAAAGTGAAGGAACAAAGACGGGTCTAAATAAAGTAGAGTCTGTTAAAACATATCTGGAACTGTAATGCTTTTATAATTTTATGAACGTGCTTATGTGAAGATAGAACAAGGAAGGAGAGCACAACGTACCTAAGTAAGATGACAGGGAGGGAGTCCCCGAGAAGCCCACACATCCTCACCAAGAAGACCAACTTTCAACCTACATTGACCCAAAATGTCAAACACTCCCCAGATATACATTTTAAACCGAATCGTTAGAGCCAGTTTCAAGTAATCTTAATTTGAGGGCTAGAATAAAAATAAATACATGGTACGGAACTCCGCACGGACTTTCTCACTCCAGTGTTTAAAAATGGAGATATTTACTCAAGACTCGTAATATAGTATGTGAAACTAAATAATCTACACTACCAAATCCTAGCAAAAAATGCGTTATACATACGTTAAACTGTTTTCGACTGCTGGATTTAAATTTTATGGTTTTATTTTTAAAGAATTAAAGTCCTCACTACTATATTAGGACAAAATAAAAGCGATCGAAATTGAGCTCTACTTTAGAGCACTCTGAAAGGCGTCAGGGTGAAGGGGGAGAGTGTCAGAGGGAGGGGAGGGGAAAAGCCAACAGCCAATCAGAGACTCACACAACATTACGTAATCATCACAATACACACTCTATCCACGTTGGGGTCAAAGGTCAAATTGTACCCATAGTGCCACATAGGTAGTACAAACATTTCCCCTAAGAGGTTAAATAAAAAAGAACACATTTTTGAGAGAATTACCTTATCTACTTACTCAATGGAATTATAGAATTATCGCGTTAAAACTTAAGTAGTATCTTTGTACAACTAAAGCTCACAAAATTGTATTAATATATTTGCAATAACTAAGAAACTTCTGGTTTTATAAAGATATATTTCAAACAAACGTTTTTTTAAAAGGACTACAATTTTGCAAAGATAAGTTACTTAATAGTATCTCAACTAGTTGCTGAGCTTAGGAAATGTTCACTTCTGTAATGTACCCTAAATTCATTTTCATAGGAAAATGAAAATATCCATTTTATTTATAATAATAATAATAATAATCAATGTTTATAAACGAATTTTAATTAAAATCATTTGAACCGAATTTGAGAAAATTGATTTTTTCTCTTTTCGCTTTTTATTAATAAAATCTTAATTTTAGGGTTAAACAGACGCACATACAAACGGCATTGCAAAAAACACCTTTTAGGGTTTGGGGGGGTCATGAGACGTTGACATCCATCAAAATATCGGGTTGCATTTTTTTTACGGTTACAATACTTAATCTTTAGTGTTCGAAATGTTAATATATATTTGCGTATAGTTTGAAAGCTATTGGTTTTATATAAAAAAAATGATTTGTATTATAAATAGCAATAATTACTTATTTGCAATGATAAGTAATTTCATCTCAAAGAGTTACGGAGATATGATTTAAAAAAAAGAATTTACGCAACAGACTGGAACCCTTAAAGTAATTTTGCGTGATACTAAGGGTAGCCATTTTGTTTGGAATATTTATAAATGTTTAGAAACAAAATTTAATCAAACTCGTTAAATCCGATTTTGAGAAAATATAATTTTTCTCTTCTTGCCCTTCAGTAAATTACTCTTAATTTTAGGGCTGGGCATCCAATCCCAAAAACCTCTATGGGCAACCCTATGAAAACCCTAGATACCAGGTTTTAGCCCGATCGGTAAAATAGTTCAGGCTCTAGTCCGAGGTACAGACAGACAGACAGACAGACAGACAGACGGAAATTCAAAAACAACATTTTCGGATTCGTCGAAACTCATCAAAATCTAGAGTTTTAGTTTTTTGACGATCACATTAATTTATCTATGTGTAAGATAGCGAAAAAGTAAAAAACAACCCGAGACATGATCATTCACCATCTAAATTTCAATTCTGAACAAAATTCATCAAACCATTTTGTCTGTAGCCCCAAGGATATACAGACGGATATGGAGACAAAAATATTTCTGAAGCCCATTTTTGGGGGCGCACAACCTTGCAGGATTTTTAACAATCTTAAGGTTGACATATCACGATTACAATACGTTCTGTATATGAGAAAGTAAAAACAGTAATATTATTTGAAAATATAACCAAAGTGACCAAAATGAAAACGTTAAAAGTATTTTAATCATTTCTCATCTTTTTAAACGATACTATTACTATTATTCTTTACTGAACATAAAATATTTGAATGGCGGAGAATGAGAGTGAAGTGAAGATAGAGACTTTCCAATCTGATTTATTCCGTCAAGAGGAGTTCGTTACAGTAACCATGACTTTTCACGACGCCGAGGAGGAGGGAGGGGCCCATTATCATGAAGGAGGAGTCCATAGACAACCAAAACGAGCCTAAACAGCGAGTCAACTTTGATAAAAAGGGAAATTTTTGGGTCTTATTTTGTAATATTATGTTCCATTCAACACTCAAACCGGTGACGTAGAGTGAAGGCTCCAAGTTTAATAGAGGGTGTTCATGCGGTCCACATTGATACATTTTCATTTATTTGAGGCATACCACGTGCACTTTCTGAAACCACTGATTATATCAGTACACGATTTATTAATTAAGCTATACATAGAACAGACACAACATCCAGCCCCCAGGTATTAATTCATCACCGTGAAAGGTTTAAATTACATTTCACCGGTGATAAGTTTTTTCAGCCATGCCAGTAATCGAATCCAGGACCCTTAACTAAATAGACATACACGCTACCGACTGAACTAAGGGGTTGTATGTTTGCTGGTACATACAGTTTGTTGTATTAATTCAAGCGAATTAGAAATGTATTATACTTGACCGTTGACACAATAATTGATAAGGATTGTTTTTGTATGATTGTTGTAATGGACCTCCTTAACTACATACTAAAAGTCCTGACCAATCCGAACTGTGCTCCGCCATGTTGGAAAAATGGTGGATCAAGGGTTACCTTTCTCCAGTTTTACACAATGATCTTGGAAACGATTGATCTTAGGTAATGTGTAAGGGATCAAATAGAAAGAACATAACATTTTATACACTTTGGGTTTTATTGGCGTATTTGTATTGCCAAGCAAAAAAAAGAGGGTTTGAAAAAAATCATACCCAATAACGAATTATTATTGCCAGTAATATTATAATTTATATTATGATTAGTTAATCATCACATAATTATTCATGTTTATATTAAAATGAACGGAATTTTGCACAGGTTAGCTCAATGCAGAGTGAGCATAACTAGTCCCTGCATTGCGTCATACGTCATACGTCATACGTCATACACTCACGGTGGGACGAAAGAGGATGCGGGAAAAAGCCAGTGTTTTTGCAATTTTTATGGCAAAAAGAAAAAGAGAAGATATTGCTCCAGTACAAACACAGAACTTAATTTTCTTCGCGTGGTGACCTCGAAATTTCTTGAATATCTGTCAAGTGTGTTCTGAAATTTAATGACAACTTTTTCTTTCCATTTAAAAAATTTATTGTCTAATTCCACTATGTTCATGACAGATATTCAATAACTGTTGATATCAACATTTGAAGAATTATTATTATTATTATTATTATTGGCACCGTGTCTTACTACCCGTTCGGGTTATACGCACTTACGCTAATGTGTAATGGTAGGGTGATTGTGAGATGAAATGAAGGACCTACAGTTTAACGTGGGATCCGAACCACGGTGGAGGCCTGGCATTCCCACACATTCACAATTGAAGAAATAAATTAAATATTTTATTTATTTTAACACAAAAAAAAAAGGTTTTGCCACAAAAACCGCAATAACATTGGCCTTTTCTCGCGTCCCCTTTCACCCCAGCTTAAGCCCCTAATTTGTGCTCAACTCCTCCGTTTGTTTAAATTACTTATATTTATATTGGATTAATATTATAATATTTGATAAAAGCAATTTTTTAATTTAAAAAAAACGCAATCTTGTCTGTAGGAAAGTCGTCAACGCCGAGGATATCGATGCTACACACTGCTTCCTGCTTCTTTCTTCGCTTGAAATGAACACAGCCGGTCACGTGGTCGGCACATTAAAGAGGGGATGCAACGGGCGACGGGAACCCTTCGTAAGGCCACTTGTTCTAAAATATAAAGCTGTGAGTGTTGTTTCAAATGTACGATGTAACTGCCAAGTTTATATTACTAGGTGTTGTCTTTGAAACGGAAATGTTTTTTTAAAAAACTGGATGAGTGATTAATTGATTTGTAATATATATTTGAAAGAAAATACAATAGAGATTGATATTAACATAATCGCAAATAAGAACAAACATAATATGGATTTTTCACTGCTACCACTGGACAAGAGTTAATGTCTGCCTCTTGAAGAAGAAAATCTATCGTTATCGCCCAATCCCCCGACCTAGGTATCATTGCTTTAAGGATATATATATATTCCCATCCTATGATCATGCCCTGTGTTTGTGTTTTATGTTGTTTGTTTCTTTAACATGTTCCTATCAATGTGTCCTTTCATTATTTACATATTTCCTTTTTCTCTCTTTTGTATTTTTTTTGTTTCCTCTTTTAGGAAGTTTCGTTGGGCATTTCACACTCCTCCCTGAAGAGTTCCGATAGAATGAAACCTGGGTCGGGGGATTGGGCGGTGACGATCAATTTTCTTCAAGAGGCAGCTACTACCTCTTTGTCCATTGACAGCAGTGTAAAGTGTGAACCGTGTTCTTCTTTTCATTGTAAAGGCCATATTGTGTTTGTTCCCCTTTTATATGTTTCTATCCACCTTTCCTGTACCTTCTTCCCAATATATATTACCAACTACCTTAAAAAGCGAAAAGAGGTTTCCTTTGATTGATTTGTAAGCAACTTCTATTCACAATTTTTCTGCAATTCAATACGATAGTGTTTATGAAAATCAACTGTGATGAGGTTTGTGCGTTGTGCGATGAAAAGCTCAGTTCCAAGCCTACCACCACAATATAGCGGGGTATTCCTACTTCGATAACAGCAATTAATGAGTTGGACGAAAAATTTAAAAATAGGGGTTAGGATTCTGTAACATTTCACACAAACTCAGTATCCACTCTATTCTTCTATTGAAGCGACTGATGAGATAGGCTTAGACCCTGAAAAGAGCAATATTGTGATAAAGATTTTCTGCTACACCGTGTGTATGGCCCCGCCAAGGAAACTTTAACTGTCTGACGTGGTTTTTATATTAACACAACCCCCAAATTTGTACTTGTACTTTAATTTTGATATGGTTTGAACCATAAATAAAGCCATATTTTGTTCATAAAATTTCGGAGGTTTTAACCTCCAACCCCCCTGACTATGACCTTGTTCATATCCTAGAAAAATAATTTAAAAATGTAAACGGTAATTAAAAACAATTCATTTTAATTTTAACAAAGTAAAATATCCATCTTACCAAGTATAAAGCATACCATGTATAATTAATTCACTAATTAAGAATTGCAACATCAAGCATTTATATTTACCCACAAATAAATCTTCACTGAGTCAAATATTTATAATTAATTGTTTAAAAAAAAAGGTATAATAAACAATTGTCGAAGATACAAGCAATTTAAATTCACCAAATGGGGTTAGTTTGACATCCCTAATAAAAACGCGATACCCACCTCAAGTACTACTATTTTCACGGCGGGTCTAGAGTTATCGATACGGACCGTACCGACCTTGTGAAATCTGAGCTCAAAGTGTCGCAAGACCACGATACGAGGATCAATTCAGTCGACGGCAGTGAGGAGTGAATTACTCCTCACCTCCTCTCGTAGGTATTTGAACCTTAGNGGGGGGGGGGGGGGTGACTTTTCAATTACTGCTCCCAACAGCGCAGAATACAGAACACACGGAGATAAAAACTTCAATATTTCAGAAAAGAACAGGGGGGGGGGAGGGGGGAGGAAGGAAAAAAGTATTAAATAATAAACTCATCCACGTCAAGGTAGTAAGATGATTGCCGAGGTGACTCTATAGCACGTCTATGAGTTGGAACAATGATTTCATTTTATGTTCCATGAGAACCTTTGGAACAGTAATGATTCAATTAAGTGAAGAAATGATGACAAAATGGCGAGGACAATTGAAAATAGAAGCTATTGGATTTGCGCACTTGTGCTCTACAACCAAACCATTCCATTTGTATCAGGTCATTCATTCTCTGGTTAACACATTTATAACTGAGCTATTCCTTTTGTATCAGGACATTCATTGATGATAACATTTATAACTGAGCTATTCCTTTTGTATCAGGACATTCTTTGATGATAACATTTATAACTGAGCTATTCCTTTTGTATCAGGACATTCTTTGATGATAACATTTATAACTGAGCTATTCCATTTGTATCAGGACATTCTCTGATGATAACATTTATAACTGAGCTATTCCATTTGTATCAAGACATTCTCTGATGATAACATTTATAACTGAGTTATTCCATTTGTATCAGGACATTCTCTGATGATAACATTTATAACTGAGCTATTCCATTTGTATCAGGACATTCTCTGATGATAACATTTATAACTGAGCCATTTATTTTGTAGTGCGAGCTTTTCTTGTGATAACATTTTTATAACTGATCTAACCTGGTTGTGTAAGGACAGTTTTTGGTGATTACATATGTATGTGCGTTTTATTTATTCATTTTTTTGGTCAGACTTTTAAAAATCCGATCCCTCATTTAACATAAAACATAATCCTTGTACCACAAACTCAAAACCAGAGTGTTAGAGCAAACTCTTTTACTATTTGTGACTATGCCTGTTTTCAATTATTTACTGCCGTAATAAACGTTTAATTTAAAAAGTAGATTTTTAGTCACGCATGAACTACAAGCTATCTTATCCCGGGCCAACATCCTCTAACACTTACAGCCAAACGCAAGAAATTGTAATATTCGATCAAGACCAACACAAACCCCACATTATTTTGGGCACCTATTTCACAACTCACATCGATGGGCACGCGGAATAAATGTCAGACTCATCTAGTTTGGTTTGCCGCTGAATGGGGTTCTACTGGATGATTAGAGGTTAGTGCTTTCTGGATAATTTACTGCTTTCCCTCCACATTAAGTTCCTCTGACCACTTTGTTTAAAATTCAACCTCCCTCGTCCTCGTGGGAATAAAAGTGCGGATTGTCCGGATGGGCAGTAAGAATCGTCACAAATCTAGGGCATAGCCACTGTCAACATCTCTATGGAAATTACCTTGAGACTATATACACAATAAATAGGATCAAACAACTGAGATGTAGTCTTGATGAGCTGCAAAGCTGGGAAGCTACAAACAGGAACTGATTCTAAACGTGGTCACAGGCACTTATAGCCCACTTTGATCCTTGCTGAAAAGCAATATAAAAATGATTAATAAATAAACCTTAAGGCCCACGTGAAACAAGAGGGTGAGTTGATTTGTATCAAAGTAGATCTCAATTCGACTCACTTATTCTAATTTTTGTTTCACTCAGCCTTGTCCTTGCATACGGGCCTAAGTATCACGCAAGTATCCATCCAGGATGTAGTCAGCGCCTCTATCGGAAACGGCTGACACTATTGTACCAACCCTGATGGGTCCATGAGCCCTGACAGTAGAACTTGAGGTTGCTTCAATTCCTCTTCTTTCTCTGCAGCCACGGGATCAAAAGTCTACTCGTAGTGTTGCTTTTCCTCGACCTAAAGTCTCAGTCGCGTGGAAATAAGCTCCACACAGACTTAGTGTGAGCCCACCCTCATCCTCCGTAGAACAACGAGACACAGGCAGGAGAATATTGGCCATCACGTTTTATTGTAGTTGTGAGTAAGAGAGCAAGGTCCAGCTATGAGGGAGGTCATGGCACACCTAGTAAGACAGAGAGCAAGGTCCAACTATGAGGGAGGTCATGGCACACCTAGTAAGACAGGGATCAAGGTCCAACTATGAGGGAGGCCATGGCACACCTAGTAAGACAGGGATCAAGGTCCAATTATGAGGGAGGTCATGGCACAAAGATAAAGACAGGGATCAAGGTCCAGCTATGAGGGAGGTCATGGCACAAAGATAAAGACAGGGATCAAGGTCCAGCTATGAGGGAGGTCATGGCACAATGATAAAGACAGGGGTCAAGGTCCAATTATGAGGGAGGTCATGGCACACCTAGTAAGACAGGGATCAAGGTCCAACTATGAGGGAGGTCATGGCACAGTGATAAAGCCAGGGATCAAGGTCAAACTATGAGGGAGGTCATGGCACAATGATAGAGACAGGGATCAAGGTCCAGCTATGAGGGAGGTCATGGCCCACCGATTGAGCCATGTAGCAAGATAAGCAGAAATTAGAGAATATGTACTTGCATTATTATGTACAGGCTTATAAAAACTAGTACCATGTTAACCCCTCTCTCCCAGGGTCACCCGGATTAAATTAAAATCTCAACCTGACCCGTCACAGATAATCCAATCCCTTACGAACCTGGCTCCTTATACCACATGGCAACCAGTTTTAACAACCAGGCTGGTTGTTTTAAGGAGGTTTGAGGCCAAGAGTAGTAGATAAACTTAATGTGTTTTCTCGTGTCAACCTTCTTTCCACTCAAGAGTAAGTTCTGACAAGCTTCTCGTAATAATTTAGATTAATATCGCTTGGGTTCGAATACAGGCCGGATCGGAATATTTTATATCTATAACCTTAGCTAGGTGGTCAGCTCATCTGCATACTCATCTTATGAATCATTGACTTGACACCCGGTCGTCTTCATTTGAATTATTATTTGTTTTATTTTAGCTTTCCCGTGGGTATTTAACGTTATGGGGTCTTTTGAAATGTATGCACAATAATCAAGTCAGGGCAAGCAGATCACGAGAAGTCATCATAATAATGGTAAACATGATAATACCTGTGCTGGGCCTAAAACACCAGATGTAATCAAACCAGACCTCTCCGAATAGTTATACTTTTATTATTACAATGGTTATTTTAGTGAAAAGATTTCAAATTTATTGAAAAAACTTTTACCAACTCAAAATGTGATTGTAACGGTGGTGTATCGTGTATAGTCACAGCGGAAATGCAGCACCCCCTATTTCCACTTGATATTATCGATAACATTTCATATAATGAGTCCATTTTTCTTTAATTCTCTATTTATTTTTGTAGTACAATATATATTCCTTAAGCTTAATGTCGGTACTTCAGTAGCTATCCCCAAGTTTATGAAAAAGAAACAAAACTCTTTGTATGGAACTGTGCGCTTCACAGTGCCAGCGACGTGGTGTTTGACTGTTGTGCTCATGCGCACATAGGAGGGGGGTGTAGAGGAAGGCGGGACTGCCAGGTAGATAGAGAACTGTTGCTCTCGCAGTGCCGGCTCTGGCGTGATGGTGGAAGGAAGTTTTTTTTTACTCGGTGTGTGTTGTGCTTATAAACCGTGTACCATATTCTTGAATGTGATAAAGTGTAGAAGAGTGTAGAATTAGATTATTATTCTGCTTCCAGCTATTCTAAATGATTCATTTTCTTTCGGTTCTTTTATTTAACAGAAATCTTTAACCATGGCCTTGCATCCCCGAGGAATAAGTTTTGTGACTGTAAGTGAACTTCAACAGATTAAGTTTTCACAGCTATCTCTCTATGAGAATGTTACAGTTAAGAAAAGAGTTCGTTCAACACCTGATGATATAATATCTCAGCCAGGCAAAAGCAACAACAAGAAATATATTCGTAGACTTAATTCTGAATTGTACCAACGGAAAAGTTGGATTTGAGGTTGTGAAGTAAGAAATGCACTATTTTTGTTTGCTGTTTGGAGGTGATGTAGCTTGAACAAAGATTGTTTTAGAAATATAAACAAAATGAAAGAAAAAACTGGAAAGCATGAGAAGTCAAAGAAGCACGTTGATCATGTTGTTTCACTGTCACTTTTAGGAAACGTAAGTATTAAGGAGAAACTTAGTAAGGCATACAGACATTCAATCAATTAGCACGATATAAAAGTTAAAAAGAACAGTGAAATTTTGTCCAAAATAATAGACTGCATTTACTTTTGTGGATAACTTTGAAACTCCCTTACGTGGACATGATGAAAAAGACGATTCAGTAAATCCAGGGGTATTTAGAGGATTAGTAAATTTTGTATGTAAATTAGATTCAGATTTGAAGAATTACTTAGAAACCAGTGCAGTCTTCAAAGGTGTTTCTAAGACCATTCAGAATGAGATACTCGACTGCCTGCTACAAATATACCACGAGGAGATAAGGACGGAAATTAGAAAGGCTTCCTTTGTAGCTGTCATGGCTGATGACACAACAGACGTTTCGGAACACACACACTTGGGCCTTGTTCTACGGTACGTATTGAATGGAGGAATATTTGAGCGTTTTTGGGGTGTCTTTATTCAAGAAAATCAAACTGCAGATGGCATATAAAAACGTATTTTAGAACAATTGGACATAAGCCTTCAATGAAATGGACAAAAACTGATAGCTCATACATTTAATGGTGCAAATGTCATGAAAGGCAAGAAAGCAGGAGTTCAAGCAAAATTAAAATCAGTTTATAGTAATGCACAATTCCTTCACTATTATGCACATCATTTAATTTAATAATAAAAAATGCAGCAAGTATTATATGAAACGCAATAATTTTTTCTCTCTAACATTCTGGCTATTCCAACATTCTTCTCAAGATCACCACAACGTGTGTCCATTCTCAAGAAACATATGGACGTCAGCATTCCACGTCCATCCTTTACAAGGTGGAATTTAAACATACAGACCATAAACAGAGTTCATGAAAATTTGCAACCTTTAAAAAACTGCCTTACTGAAATTCAGTCAACATAAAATGCAGATCAAACCATTGCAGAAGCAACAGGAATTTTAAAATACCTGAATAATGATAATTTCAAGTTTTGGTTAGAGATTTTTCATCAAAGTATGCCTCATGTTTAAATAATTTACAACCAAGTACAATCTCGAGAAATTAGTGTGTTTAAAGTAAATGAATATATAACAAATTTAAAAACTGCTATTTTAGAATTGAGAAACTCAAAGTACTGTGGGAATCCTTCAAAGACACTCAGGGCAAAAGCTAAAGAAGTGTGTGACTATATATGTGTTGGTATAATGGACAGATATTCTTCCACTAAACACTTAGTAGCTACTAAACTATTCAACAAGAATTGCTTCACTAGATTTAAGAATGAACATCCCACAATAAGAGATAGTACTGACCACTGAAGCTTATCCCATGATTGACAAAGAAAAGCTTGAAACTGAACTAAAAGTGTTCTATTGTAGGACTGATATTCATGAATATTGCAAATTAATTGAGCTGCTGAAATGTATCTTGGAAAATAATCTAGATGATATTTTTAGTGAAATTACGAAACTGATAAAAATCCTCTTGACAATTCCAATGACTACGTCAGAGGCGGAGCGCTGCTTTTCAACATTGAAAAGAATAAAAACTTTATTAAGAAGCACTATGGATTCGGAAAGACTAAATGTGCTTGCAGTACTTTCAATGGAGAAACATTTCCTCAATTGTCATCCAGACATCAAGGAAAAATTTATTGAACCTTTTGCGCAAATTAAAACAAGAAGAATGGATTTCATTTTTAAATGAATAGATCACGCTTGAACTGTAACCATTTAAGTTAAAGGAAGTAAAAAATTGTTTGTTTTTTTGGTCAAGATTTTATCAAGTTCCTGAATAAATTTTATTTTTATGCATGTTTTTTTCCTTTTACAAAATTTTAAAACAAAGGCTAAAAAAATTCTGGAGCAGCACCCTCACTAATTTTATCTACGAGCCACCACTGGATTGTAACATATCGTAGGCCTACTTATGACTATCTACTTTACAAACATTTTAATACCTATAGCTGAATACGGGGACAAACACAGAGACCAGAGTCCAGGGCATTACATTTCCCATTTCGTGAAGAATAAACCACCATTGACTCACTTATTAGTAGTGTTGTGTAGTGTAGTGTTGGCAGGAGAAGCAGAGTTGGTTTATAACTGTATGCTACCTGTGATATGTTCTCATCACTCAGTAGAACACTCATTAGTAGTGTTGTGTAGTGTAGTGTTGGCAGGAGGAGCAGAGTTGGTTTAAACTGTATGCTACCTGTGATATGTTCTCATCACTCAGTAGAACACTTATTAGTAGTGTTGTGTAGTGTAGTGTTGGCAGGAGAAGCAGAGTTGGTTTAAACTGAACCTGTGATATGTTCTCATCACTCAGTAGAACACTCATTAGTAGTGTTGTGTAGTGTAGTGTTGCCAGGAGGAGCAGAGTTAGTTTAAACTGAGCCTGTGATATGTGATCGTGACATGAGAAACACGGAAAGACAGTGCCGCCATTTCATATAATATCATATCAATGTTTATGTTCATCATTCTATGCACATATATAAACGCCAGTCCATTAAGTCGGTGACCTGCCACGGTGCTCCTCAGTTAGGTTCTAATACACGCAATGTTGAAAATGATCGTTCTGGTACGCAGTTGTAACTGGTGTTACAGAAAACCACCTAAGCAGTTTATGTGTTTATAGTTCCATTGAAATTATTCAGAAAAGTGATAAAATACAAAATCCGAGGCTCCATGTTTTGATTGAGAAAATTTGAAATTTGTGTTTTTTCTGTTTCTTCTTTTGTTGGTGGATGATACATGTAATTATTTTAGATTTTAGGGGGGATATATCCCCCTCATAACACCCTTCCTACGCCTATGAGTGTATCTGGGATATTTATATCTCCAGCTCACTTAAGTAACAGAAAAAATTTCTTGAAATAACAATAAAATAAACGCTAACTTTTCATAATTAAAGTATTTAATATTTATTATAATTTTACGTTTTACACATATGTTTCCATGCGCCGTCCACGCCTCTCTGGATACACTCACGACCCCCAGGTTGATAACCACTGTGTTAGTGAATGAGAGAGGGTGGTCTGTGCAGAACGTATTTCACGATTAACTAAGGCAACGAGTTTAGAAGAGCGAGATATTGATACTTAGCTACTATCGATATTTTTCTTTCGCTACTTTTAATGAGTACAGCATCGATACTTTTCTTTCGATAGCACATCCCTATATCTGACAGATAGGAAAAGCTACTAGATCTACTTTCGCGTGGACATACATAACGTCATGTAATATACAGCTGTTATTTTTGGTAGATATTACCTATTAAATAATGTTTGTAATATTTTTTAGCGCAGCGTCTTACTACCCATTCGGGCTATAAGCTTATTTACTAATTACGCTGATGTGTTAGGGATAGTGAAGTTTGTAATTAGAGGAAGTGCACCAGAAATATTGGAAAACAATTTTAGAAAAAACATCCCCAGTACATCCGAAAGAGATTCGAACCTCGATCTCCTCGTCATTGGCAGTCTAGTCTACTGCGAGAGTAGAGTATTATGCGGCCACAGAAGCTGGTATAATAATAATTAATATACACTAAAATATTATCATTGCTGACCACGGTAAAAATTATTGTACAGGGTGTCCCACGGAAAAGTAGTTCACCTCGTATATCCAGCAAGGGTGACCTGTCGGTCTAGGGGTAAGGTGTCAGACTTCTTTGCTGGCGGCCGGGGTTCAATCCTCGGTCCCGGCAAAGATTTATCTGATTACCAAACCCTTCCTTCACCTCTGACAAGACATCTTGTGAATGTGGGGAATGCCAGGCCTCCACCGTGGTTCGGATTCCACGTTAAACTGTAGGTCCT
>CABFOW010002838.1:8899-20281 GCA_902141385.1 Timema californicum | reverse complement strand
ATCTAAATTTGGCAGGCAGGTAGACAGCCAGCCAAGATAAGTAAATAAATCTTAAAATTTGTGATGTAACCTTTGTGGGGGGGCGAGAGGTCATTAAAAGTTTTCGAAAATCTTTAGAATCAGCGGTCATAGGACCTTGAAATTTAAATTGAAGGTTTCTTTCTGGAATTTGGTCAGATATTTTGATGGCTTTTCAAATGTCTTCCCTTAAGAGGCTGGATAGGGGCAGAAAGGTGTGGGGCTCACTGACACTCAAACCCGTATTTCTCCAACCTCTAGCGCCAGACACTTGACATTTTTATCGACAGGAAGGGAGCTATCTAAAAAAAAAAAAAAACAGAAAAATAGGACATTTCAAAATTGAACCCCAGCAAATGGGAGGATCTATTATTAGAATTTTTTTTAGATGAAGTAGAAAATTAAAATTTGGCATAAAGGTAAAGGCACCCCTCCAAATAATCATAAAAGTATGAAAATCTTAAAAAGAATTATGGGACTCCAGGGAATTGGAGAGAAGAGTAGTCAGAAAAATATATATTAAGTGTGGTAGAAAATTTAAATTTGGCAGGCAGGTAAAAGAGTACCTTCATATAACCAAATAAATATTAAAATTTGAACATTTTAAGGGGTAGCTGGACATGTGTGGGAAGGGAATGGGAGTTAAGTGGTTTGAAATTTCAAAAATTAAAAAAAATCTTCTTAGTTTGGGATAAAACTGAAATTTGGCAAGCTAGTTTAGAAACTATTAAGGTCTACAAATAAACATTGAAATCAGAAAATTTTAAATTTCTAAATTGAACTCAGGAAATTAAGGAGGAGGAGGGGGCGGTATGTGAGGGTTAAAAACCTTTTAGGGTAGTTATAAAATTAAATTTGCCAGGAATGTAGAGATATCACTTTATATATCAAAATGAGTGCTATATATTCTTTCTTCATATGTGGGGGCTAGGGAAATGGGAAGGCATCAACATTTCCAAAACTAAAATAATAAACTACTTATAAGTATGGTAGAAGATTTAGATTTGTCAGGTGGGTATAAGAACCACCTCAAACATCCATTAAGTTCTGCTACTTAAATTTCAAAATGAAGGAGTACTAAATGGAGGAGGGAGATAGCTATCCCATTGTTCCTAAATTTAATATTAAACACCCTTTTTGGCGTGATTTAAAGTATTAACTCTACATTTAAGTCAATAGACATTCCAGAAAAGGCAAATTACGTATAAACATATCAATTTTAAAAATTTAAGCCCAGGAAATAGAAGGGCTAAAAATTTATAAAACTATTAAAGAACACTACTTTTCTGAGTGGCTTTTATTAATTTTGGTCTTTATATCCTTTTTATTTTTATTAGGTTAACTTTTAGGGCCTTTTAAACATTTCCCCCCTTTTTTATTACCCTACATATCATTTAAATTCTTTTTCTCCTATTACCTATTCTTTTTATTAATAGTTAGATTTAATATTTTTGACTCTTTTTGACCTTTCTACCGCTAAGTGTTTCTCCCAGTCAAAGCTGAGTATTTCATGTAAAAAGGTTTAAAAATGCAAAAATGGGTAAAATGGATAAAAAAGTAAATTAATCAATTTTTAGAAAGGATAAAGAGGTCTAAATAAAAATTATCATATTTTAAAATGACTAAAAGGATAAAACCAGTAAAAAGTGCCTAAAATGGCTAAAAAGGGAAAAGGATAAAAGGGGAAATGGGTAAAAGTGCTAAGAGGGTAAAACAGGGCAAAAAGTTTTAAAAGGGCTATAAGGGGAAACGGGGGTTAAATGGTAAAAAGTGCAAAAAGGGTCCAAACGTTAAAAAGAACCACTAGTCTAAAAAGGGTAATTAGATTAAAAGGTTTAACATAAAAGTGGTAAATAAATGCCAAATGATTGATTATATTTACTTTTTACCCTTTTTGCCACTTTTAAACTTTTACCCCTTTTTACAATTTTTTCTTTTATTGCCATTTTTACCCTTTTAATCCTTTTAACACTTTTTAACTTTTCTTCCTAGCTTTTTTAAAATACATTTTTATTAGATTATGTTTTACCCGTTTTGCACTTATTACTATTGTTTACCCTAGATTATTCCTCCCGGGCAACGCTGGGTACTTCATGCTAGTATTACTATAAAATTATAAAAGTATTTAAATTTGCATTTTCTAACGCACCACAATTTTGTTCATTTCCCTCCCATAAATGAGAAATTAACACTTTAGGGCTTGTCTGTTGTATTTTATTAGATTTAGTCTGTAAGTCGTGTGCTGATTTAATATATGCGTTTAGAAATAGTATTAATGGTGTGATAAAGATGACGATTAAATAACTATTAAGACACATTTCTTTCTGTAAAATTCAAGTCTTAGAAAGTGAATTCGAATAAGAAAGGAAAGCTCAAAACTGTAATTGAAAAATAAATATCGAACGAAACTTTATTTAAAAGCTGTTCTAAAGTTTTTTTTATTTGTAATAAAAGATATGGAATCTCAATATAATATGTTGATCTCTAAGAAAGACAATTCCTATGTATTGGAATATCCTGATTAAACCTCAACGAGGCTAAAGAAAGCCTTACATTTTAAGAGCATCAGATGTTTTGAAATCCCCCTCAATGTGTAAGGGGCGTGTGCTGTACAAAATAATGCTTTTACTCCTATTGATCGCTCCGCTGGTGCATTGGTAAAGTAATAGTCGCCATCTACTTGCCCTGAAGCAGCGGGTAATGCATATCAAGTAGAGGTTGAAGGGGCGAACCGCCCTTAGAACTCAACAAACGAGGGAGAACACACTCGCCGGGACACAGATAATAGTAGGATTACTTTTATACCTTTTCCTTTAATGCCGTCAGAGGTTCAATTTAGCTTGTCTTTGGAAGAAGGATTAGAAGAGTGGATATTGCTACAGTAGCCCCACGGCTTCTTTGGTGCTGACTGACAGCTTTGAAAAGTTACCAGACCAAATTATGTATCCCTACGACGAACCATATGATCTGCAAAAACATGTGTTAGCAGCTTTCCCTTCTGACAGTCAAAATGTACAGTAGCCCCATGGCTTCTTTGGTGCTGACTGACAGCTCACAGCTTACTTCTGACAGTCAACATTTAGGTATATATCTAAATTTTGACTGTCAGAAGTGACAGCTGCTAAACACATGTTTTTGCAGACCATATGGTTCCGCGTAGGGATACATAACTTGGTCTGGTAACTTTTCAAAGCTTTTAGCTGTCAGCTGTGAGCTGTCAGTCAGCACCAAAGAAGCCATGGGGCTACTGTAGGTATATACCTACATGTCGACTGTCAGAAGTCAGCTGTGAGCTGTCAGTCAGCACCAAGAAGCCACGGGGCTACTACTGCCTATTAGAGAATTTACCTTTTCTAGTCCAAGGGAACAGGATGAGAGTGAGAAACAGTGCCAGGGTAGTCTATAATCATATTCAACTCTCAAGCGACAAGAAGGAAAAGGTGAAGTTTTAAGAGGATGGGACTGGAAACCGAGGAGGGGGGAGTGTTAAAATATCCGGTACTCCTGGCTAGGGGATGTAATTGGGGATGAAAGTCAATCACGTTCACACTGATCAGGTTAAAACCAATTAAAGTCTTGTCTGGTGGCCCCGGTATTGGGCCCCCTCCCATGTTGATAACGACGGGGCCCAACAATCCCTCATTCCGCCGGGTAATTGCATGTGTGAAAGAGTGTCGGATGTTATTAACTGTTTATTAATCACATATGTGAGGTTGTCGGTTATAATTAACTGTTTATTAATCATATATGTGAGGTGTTGGTTATAATTAACTGTTTATTAATCACATATGTGAGGTGTTGGTTATAATTAACTGTTTACTAATCACATATGTGAGGTTGTCGGTTATAATTAACTGTTTATTAATCACATATGTGAGGTGTTGATTATAATTAACTGTTTATTAATCACATATGTGAGGTGTTGATTATAATTAACTGTTTATTAATCACATATGTGAGGTTGTCGGTTATAATTAACTTTTAGATATTACTTCTTTTGTATATGTAAAATATGTCGCATATGTTTGATATCAGTAACAAAATCTTACTTGTGACGTCATTGATAGCTATTTATTAATATCAACATGTTTCAATGTTAAACATGCGTGTTGAGTTGTGTGTAATTAGGATGAATCATCATGAATGTACAACCGCATTGAACTAAAGTTTAAGCTCTATCAACAACTTTCAATGTTCAATTCGGTTGAACACTGCGATTGAATGGTAATTCACACTGTTCGCTTTGCTTTCACGTTTGTTGAATAAACCTCAGTGTTTGACCAGAGCGAACCATGTATTCTTGCCTTGAAGGTCCTGGGATCAAAATGCAGGTGTCTTTTTCAACTAATTCAATTTATTAGACTAGATGAGCCTGACACATCAATCCTCGTGCTCACCGATGCAGGTTGTACTAAGGATATAGAAACGTTACAACTGGGCTTATTATCTCGTGTATTTCTGGAAATAACGTTTATTTCATATTAATATGAGATGCTTACATATACAATATAAAAATAAAATAAACCTTTCATGCCGTGTTTAAAAAACCAAGAAAACGCGCTTATGAGCTTATCCTTTAAAAAAAAAATAGTATTAATTTCTCTACCTCGTACATACTTATGACATAGCCGGATTATTTTAATTAACGGTATTACGTGAACCGGAAGACTTGATCCGGAAAGTTGTAATAGAGACAAGTTGGGACAATGGGACAATGGGACAGGGTGTAAAGGGGAGAAAGTACCTGTTGACAAAAGTATTAGCAGAATAATAAAAAAAAAACAAGCGAACTAACAAAATGGCATGAAAAATAAATAAAAATGTGAAGGCAGAGAAATGAAATCCTGTGAGTGCGTGCATGAGTAGGTCAACAAGCGGGCAGCCAGTAATGCTAGGCATTACAACCCCCCCCCCTACCCCCTCCCCCGTGCTGTGCACACCGTGATATAGAGTGAGTGTAGAATCACGGTTTTAATGACGTGCATTTGTTCGGAAATCAACGTCATGGAGCTCACAGGGGAAATAAATACTTTACTCGATAATAACCAACAGAGATATCTACCATGTAGTAATAGATTTATATTTAAGTTAATTTAAAGTGTTATATTTTATTATATATAATGTAAAATATTACTTTATTATCATTGCACCACATATTGGAATAAAGTTTTTCCAATACCTAAATTTATTGCTATTTTCTTTTATACATTCTTTATTAATCAAATATATTCTGTTCATGACAGAATTCGTAGACTCTTAGGACTTCAAACTATCTTCTCGTGAATACTTTATTGTGTAGCATTAATTAATCTACAATAATCTACGGATAATAATAATATATAGCACCGCGTCTTACTACCCGTTCGGGTTATAAGCTTTAAGTACTAATTACGCTAATGGATTATGAATTGGGGAGGGTGAATTAGAGGAAGCGAACCCGCATTTGCGGGGGAGGGAGAGTGGAAAACCATTTAGGAAAAACTCACCCCCAGTTCACCCGACCGAGATTCGAACCTCGATCTCCCCGTCCTCAGCAGTCGAGCGCAACATGACAAGCGCGTTAGCAAACTACGCCATCGAGGCGGGTTTCTACAAATATAAACATATAATTAGGTTGTCACGCAGCTCGTCTACGCCATTCAATCCCTCTCTCTGCGACCGCTCGACCTAGGGATAATTCAAACAAACCTGCCTGCGACAGGAGTCGACTTTAGACTGGAAAGCTAAACGAGAGTTGGAACGACGCGCGCCACCTCATAGCAGTCCCCCCGATGTTTGAGAAGGATGGACTGACGCCACATTCTGACCCGGGATGTTCCAGATGTTCGTATAGGATTACGTGGCAGCCTCTTCTGTGGAATCGCCCGCCACCTGACAGTCGACACACGTCTTCCCCCTTTGTCACCCTTACCTATGATCACCTATATCCTTCTCTGGGACCATTATCGTATTTAACACCTCATCTGTAACAATGTTAAACGACTTTTGGCGGAGATTTTATCTATGGAGGAGTTATTCCCTTCGTTCGTACGTTAAGTGTAATGTAACGCTTCACTACTATTGCAGCCGATGACGAGGAGATTGAGGTTCGAGTTTTGGTCACGTGTACTGAGGTTTGTTTTTCCTAAATGGTTTCCCCACTCTCCTTCCCCGCAAATGCGGGTACATTTCCACTAAATATAACCTTATTAATCTCTAAAGATATTAGTGTAATTAGTAAATAAGTGTATATAGCTCGAACGGGTAGTAAGACGCAGTGATATATATATATATATATATATATNATTATATATATATATATATATATATATATAGAATGTAAGAATATTTCATATATGTTCAAATATTTAATTCTATTAAATTTCGTTTTGACCTGTAGCTCATAAAATAATATTTCTTAATATTTGGAATTTTTAATCTAAATTACTTTTTGGATTCATACTTTATTACTAATTAAATCATATTCATTTTTAATTTATCGCTATCCTACAGGTTTAGAAAGTATTGTAATTGTCGAAAAATATAACTCGAGATTGTAATGAATTTCAACGTTTGATGACACCCCGAGTCCGAAAACGTGTTTTTTGAATTTCCGTCTGTTTGTCCATCTGTCTGTACCTAAACTATTTTAATAATCGGGTTAAAACTTGGTATAAGGGTTTTTATAGGGTTGCCCTGGGGGGTATTTGGAATTGGATATCCAACCCTTAAATTAATAGTAGTTTAATGAAGGGCGGAGAGAGAAAAACTCAATTTTCTAAAAATCGGCTCTAACTATTTTGATTAAAATTCGTATCTAGGCGTTGAATAAGATTATAAACAAAATGTATAATTTCATTTTCCCATGAAAATTACTTTTAAGGTACATTACAAAAGTGGACATTTCCTTTCTTCGCAACTATTTAAGATACTAAATAACTTATCATTGCAAAAATGTAGTACTTTAAAAAATTAAAAATAAATTATTTGAGATATATCTTTATAGAACCAATAGTCTCGGAGATATTGGCAAATATATTAATACAATTTGGTGAGCTTTAGTTGTACAGAGATATTACTTGTTTTAACGCAATAATTCTATAATTCCATAGAGAAAGTAAATAAGTAAATCTCTCAAAAAGTTAATGTTCTTGTTTCTTTAACCTCTTAGGAGAAATGTTTGTACAACAATAATCTACCTCTTATCATTTTAGACTCAATAGTCAATATTTACCTTTTTTTGGGATCTAGATTTATAAATAAGGAATTTTATAAAAATGCGATAGCCAAATTAAGTGCAACCTCTAATAATTTGTTGAAAATTTTTAACCAGAAGTCGAAATTTTAGTACGAAGTATTGACCCTTGTGAACCCAATATCGATCTCTTTTTTTTTGTCACAATATAATAGGGAGGACTTTAATTCTATGAAAATAAAATCATAAAATTTAAATCCGGGAGTCAAAAAATGTTTAACGTCAAGTATAACGCAATTTGTGTAATTTCGTTTCCCATACTATATTACGAGTTTTGAGAAAATATCTCCATTTTTAAACACTGGAGTGAGAAAGTCCGCGCGGAGTTCCGTACCATGTATTTAAGTAAAGAATGATAACAATTTATTGAAGTTATACAATATAATGTCCAAACTTGTGAACCTTATGTTGGTTCGAAAAGGAAGGGTGAGGCTGCAGTTTAATGTTTCATTTGCATTTTATATTTAAATTCGGGGGCCTGGATTCACTAACTGGAGCAAAGAGTGGCGACAACGCAAGTTTGAAATATGTGCCCAAATCCCTTTTCACTAAGAGAAGCAGGTGCAATTTGAGAGATAAGTTGCACCATTTATTTGCCACCAGGTGACCTGGCGGTCTAGGGGTAAGGTGTCTGACTTCTGTGCTGGCGGCCGGGGTTCAATCCTCGGTCGCGGCACAGATTTAAAACCCTTCCTTCACCTCTAACAAGGCATCTTGTGAATGTGGGGAATGCCAGGCCTCCACCGTGGTTCGGATTCCACGTTAAACTGTAGGTCCTCCATTTCATCTCACAATCACTGATGTTATAACTCTTTACATAACCTACAGACAGACGATACAGGTACATAACTCTACAGACAGATTCTAAAGGTACGTAACTCTACAGACAGACACCACAGGTACATAACTCTACAGACAGATTCTAAAGGTACGTAACTCTACAGACAGACACCACAGGTACATAACTCTACAGACAAGCGATACAGGTACATAACTCTACAGACAGATTCTAAAGGTACGTAACTTTACAGACAGATTCTAAAGGTACGTATCTCTACAGACAGATTCTAAAGTTACGTAACTCTACAGACAGATTCTAAAGGTACATAACTCTACAGACAGATTCTAAAGGTACGTAACTCTACAGACATATTCTAAAGGTACGTAACTCTACAGACAGATTCTAAAGGTACGTAACTCTACAGACAGATTCTAAAGGTACGTAACTCTACAGACAGATTCTAAAGGTACATAGTTCTACAGACATATTCTAAAGGTACGTAACTCTACAGACAGATTCTAAAGGTATGTAACTCTACAGACAGATTCTAAAGGTACGTATCTCTACAGACAGATTCTAAAGGTACGTAACTCTAAAGACAGATTCTAAAGGTACGTATCTCTACAGACAGATTCTAAAGGTACGTAACTCTACATACAGATTCTAAAGGTACATAGCTCTACAGACATATTCTAAAGGTACGTAACTCTACAGACAGATTCTAAAGGTATGTAACTCTACAAACAGATTCTAAAGGTAAGTAACTCTACAGACAGATTCTAAAGGTATATAACTACAGACAGATTCTAAAGGTAAGTAGCTCTACAGACAGATTCTAAAGGTATGTAACTCTACAGACAGATTCTAAAGGTAAGTAACTTTACAGACAGACGATAAAATTATTACATTGCTTATTAAACATAATTCACGTAATTCTTATTTAAGAAAATTAAAAAATTACCAAACATTTATATTCTAGTCATTTTTAACTATACCTGCAATTATGTTCTCATCACGCAGAAGAAAATTAATTATCATTGTCGTGTAGTAGAGTGTTTCCAGAGTAAGCAGAGCTTGTTAAAACTGTACCTGTAATTACGCTCTCATCACGCTGTAGAACAAGCTCTGGTTAGGTAGCAACGAACATACATTCACATATGAGGTATGTAAAGATAAGCTTATGTAACATTGGTCAAATGGGGACAGTGGAGGAGCTGACTACCCTGGAAGCACTCCACGACACGACACTGATATTAGTTTAATTTTAATGAAACATAAATTAAAATGATGACATCAACATTTACCTATTTTGAACATTATTATTATTATTATTTTTATTAGCACCACGTCTTACTACCCGTTCGGGTTGTACGCACTTACGCTAATGTGTAATGGTAGGGTGATTGTGAGATGAAATGGAGGACCTACAGTTTAACGTGGAATCCGAACCACGGTGGAGGCCTGGCATTCCTCACATTCACAAGATGTCTTTTCAGAGGTGAAGGAAGGGTTTGGTAATCAGATAAATCTTTGCCGGGACCGAGGATTGAACCCCGAACCCCCAGCACAGAAGTCTGACACCTTACCCCTAGACCACCAGGTCACCTATGATCATAATTAAATATATTTTACAGATATATAAATGTCTTATTCAATACAAAATTCAAAGATGGAAAACTCACCTAAATATCGGTTGATACGTGGATGTGTGAATGACGTGTGTCCTGGGATCCTCCTTCTGATTGGTCAACACGGGAATCCAGTCCACAGTTCCCAGAGAGAGCCAATAGAAGCTCTACGAATAACCGCGCTTCACAAATAATATATCACAAACACGCGCAATAAAACAGACGAATGTTTCCCGGAGAGTACGGGCTGGACGGAGCGATCGAAAGTAACGATAAAAAAAACAAAAAGCCGTTACAGTTGTCCACAAGTGGTGTTGGTACGAGAGGAAGATAGGGGGGTTGAATGGGCCACCTGTTGTATTGCTCACTTGTTAGAGTAAAATTGGGCACTTTGCCAAAAAGACTTCAAATAGGAGTAAATAATCTACAAAAAAACACTTGAAATGTAATATTAATAAAATCTATTTTGAAACACAACAAATGTGTCCAGTACAAAACAATAACACATCTCGACAGATTGATGAAAGAAGGAGATGATAGAGAGAGATAGAGAGAGGAGAGGTAAGGGACGCTCTGTTGAGAGCACCAGGGAGGGGGAATAACCACCACAGAAGTATAAAAAGGGTAGATACTGTCCACCCGGTAGCGGACCGCGTCTACAACTGAGGAGCGAGGGAGTAGCGTCGTCTACCCCTACTATCGCACCGAGTTGTGCGCATGCGCGCCGGGGATCACATGACACTTTCACTGTGAGAGTTGTTGTTATACAGTAGCCCCATGACTTCTTTGGTGCTGACTGACAGCTTTGAAAAGTTACCAGACCAAATTATGTATCCCTACAGCGAACCATATATTCTGAAAAAACATGTGTATGGCAGTTGTCACTTCTGACGGTCAAAATTTAGGTATATACCTAAATGTTGACTGTCAGAAGTCAGTTGTGAGCTGTCAGTCGGCACCAAAGAAGCCGTGGGGCTACTGTATATACCTAAATGTTGACTGTCAGAAGTCAGCTGTGAGCTGTCAGTCAGCACCAATAGCTGTCAGTCAGCACCAAAGAAGCCATGGGGCTACTGTACTTACTTAAGCGGCTCCCACATTATTCACGAATGTAAATGGATGGTTTGGCCGAATATTTGCCCTCAGCGGACCTCAACTTCTCGGGAATGTTTAACCTGAAGATTCGACCAAAACATTCACTTCGGGGGTAGAATGTGCACTTTCCGCACCGACTGATAACACCAAAACTCGAGAATTTCTATGAGTGAGAGGGAAAGAGCATGCCAATTTTGGCCAGGAATGGTATTTTCACACCTTCCAGGGTTATTTTACATGACACACTCGAACACTTTACTTCCACTCCGAAGGAAATTGTGCTACGGATTGCTATCGCTCAATAAAAAATACGTCGACCTCCTGCTGGGTTTGAACCCATGAGCCTCGGGTCCTGAGGCGAGCACTTTACCCCCAAAACCACCTGGTTCGACGACTTACAATGCACACCGGAAGTGACGACATCAATCCAGTGTATTGTTATGGCATTGTAAAATACCTACCTGACAATCACCCTACGAATGACTGACGTGCGGTCTAGGGGTAAGGTGTCAGACTTCTGAGCTGGTGGCCGCGGTTCAATCCTCGGTCCCGGCACAGATTTATCTGATTACCAAACCCTTCCTTCACCTCTGACAAGACATCTTGTGAATGTGGGGAATGCCAGG
>CABFOW010002837.1:76666-89856 GCA_902141385.1 Timema californicum | reverse complement strand
GTTGAGCTGCTCGACTGCTGAGGACGGGGAGATCGAGGTTCGAATCTCGGTCGGGTGAACTGGGGGTGGTTTTTCCTAAAGGGGTTTCCTCTCTCCCTCCACGCAAATGCGGGTTCACTTCCTATAATTCAACCTTCCCAATTCCTAATCCATTAGCGTAATTAGTACTTGAAGCGTATAACCCGAACGGGTAGTAATTATGGAAGGTTATTTCTCCTAAAGAATCACACACTATATAGTAGAATTATGTTAGGGCAAAAGGCCTTTCATACATGTGTGTAGGGGTCAAACAATTTGTACTAATATGTTTTATGTATATGTTCAAGCCTTAGTAATCAATTAGTTTACAACACAGCCACCACGGCGCTCAAATTTGTATTCCATCACCTCTATAGTTATTATATTTATATATTTTCTTTATCTATGTATCAGCGTTTGTTAAGTTAAAACCATGACAACAATTAGATTAATTTTCACTGAAAAAAAGAGTAATCTTATTTGTAAGAATTGCGTTGTATGCTATAATAGTTAAAATAAGTTTATTTTTATTATTGTGAATGTATTCATAAGTCTTCTCTCCATTGAATATGTTTATACTACCGAGGGTATATTCGCGACATTTCCCTCGCTTGAACATAGGTTTAGAAAATCGTGTGCTAGGTTCTGTTTTCCACAAAGTTCAGAAAAGGTTCTCCCATGAAATACCTGAGAGATTAAAGAAAATATCAACTGAAAAATGTCCTAATTTCCTCAACATGGTGGAGTATTATTTCCACAACGCCGTCAAAGTGGTTGAACCCACACTCCTGGAAGAGACCAAGAAACTCAACCCTAAAATGTGTGACGGAGAAATCACATCACGGTTCAATATAATAATTGAAATGATGGGTAAACCTGATAGGTTCATAGAATTCTACTTCCCTGTCAAACTTGATAACGGAAAGTTCAAGATGATCAGCGGCTACCGCTGCCAGCATAGCACACACAAACTGCCCACCAAGGGAGGTAAGTTGGCTGGAAGCGGGGAGCTGTTATCTCTCTAAGGGTACACACAGTGAACGATGGCGCTGGTTAACGCGAGTACCGCTCTCATGGTATAAGCTGGAAATTTGTGAGTTGAAGTGTAGGTTTCATATAAAGATGAGCTCAGGTAAGGATGGATTATTTTGTATGGCTAGCGTTCCCAAAATATAAGTGGGTATCCACTACATATATAAGGCTAGAACATTTTTTGAAACGTACCAACATCTTTTTACAAAATTTAAAAAGACAGTGATAAAAAAAATTAATACTTAAGAATAACGAAATTAATAAGTCAATGTCAATTACTTCACTTTCCACCATATTAAATTTAAAGATTTAAATTTAGTTTATAAAATACCATATTTAAAAACAAAGAACTTAATAAAAATCAATTATCTACGCTCATCACAGAACACGACACACGTCAAAAAACCAGCCATCAATGCCTGCGAGCAGTAATACTCAAAACATTCCTGTTAGCAGATGAGCGCGGACTACTTGCAAGCAGACACTAGCTCAAGCGTTTACTATGCGACGTGTAACTTAGTAAACCAAAATATCCCTACTTTCAGGTTTCCTCTTGTTGGTGCTTGCATCCAGCAAGCAGGTAACCAGAGTTCACTGTGCACGTACCCGAAGGGCAGCGACTGACTTGTAACAAAACAATGTAATACTGTATAACATGAGCATTGTAATGTAAAGTGTAATGATATGGTATTATACATCTCAATTTAGTATTCACATCTAGATTCAAAATTACTATATTTTAAATGAAAGCGGGTAGTAAGATTTATTTGTGTTAAGTTGTTAAGTTTCAAGGTATGGCGACCTCCTTCTACGTCTCTGTTTAAAAAGACAGCGAAGTTTTGTGGACAAAAACGTACCTGAATGACCACACCTTTTTTATTTTGGGAAGCTTCGAGAAGGAAATGTCTCTTGATATACCCCTTTAGGGTACGCATCTCTTCACTTTCCTTCTGACGAGGAGCCGTGTAGGTGAAGTATATGACATCTTAATCTGTGTTCTAAATCTCACATGTCGGGAATTATCATGCATATAACGTAATAGTCGGGCTTTTATTAAAATCCACAACGTGTGAAATATCGAGCGAAAAACTTTATCTACTTAAAATAAAAATAACTATAAAACACCAGAACTTTTAATTTATAAAATAAGACATCATCACTTTTTAATTATTATAATACAGAAAAGCAAACTTGGACCCAATTCAATCGTTATATCAAATGTCACCCTAATGATGGCGTACAAACATTAATATATCAGGCTAACTCTTTTAAACTTTACAAAAGCCAGCAACTGACTTGAGCTGAGCTTTGTAGTGTAATGCTCGTATCGAACCAAAGCACTGTCGAGACGATCGATCAAAACGAGAACTCGGCGTGCCCAATTATAAACTTGAGCCTTGCGTTGTAATGTAATGCTGGCAGTGCCCCGGTTTTTATTGGGTTTTTTTTTTCGTTTATAGATGAAATGTCGGACCTACAGCGTTTTTTAAATTTATTATAATGTTCTTGAGTATCTCACAAAATATCTTTCTTTCTATATTGTCCAATAAAAAATAAAGTGTTTTCTTGGTTCCACTCCATCTTATTCTGACACTTTCTGCAAAATGGCAATAGCAACAAAAAAAAACATCTTTCCACCATAGTCCAGGTAAGATAGTCTTTTTCTTAAAATAAATTTACTATCCACTTTCTCAACGTGAAAAGTAGAAGAAAAATCATAGAAATTTAATTTATATACTTTGGACTAGATCGGCTTGTAGATTTAACGTTAAAAAAATGCATAAAGTGCCTAAAACTGGTATTTTCACTTTTAAGTTGAGAAAATTTTTTGTTTCGAAAAATAAAAAATATTTCGTGGTAGCGCTTAAATAGACTAAAAAAATGAGCCTGTTCGATTTAAATCGGTTCACAACTTTTTTCAATAAGAAATCAAAACTACGAAAAATTGCAATTTTTTAAAATTTAATTACAGGGGCTTTAATTGTCGTAGGAACTTGTTTCCGGTTATAAATTGTAGCTCTTGTTGGTGCCTACCCACAATAAAATTTCGTGCAAATATAATCATAACCTTTTGCGGAAATCGTGAGTATATAAAAACAGGTGTTCCCAGAAAACGGCTTGGAAGCGGCCAATAATGATCATAAAGGGATTTTTCAAAGCGCTATTTGTTTGCGAAGAGTTTATCTACAACCCCCAAATAATTAAATGTAAGCAGGGTCCGATTTAATACCTAAAAACGCGTCTGAAAACCGGGGTGACGATTTTCAAACACTCAACAAAAATGCAGCCAAAATTGATATTATTTTATTATTGATATCTTGTAGGTATTGATAGTATAAAAAAGTGACACTTGCAGACCACATAACTTAACGTATGAATACATAAAGGTATAGCTATAAGTTTTTAATGCTGAATTCTAATTTTTTATTCTTTGTTTGAGTCACTATTGTCGTGTGCTTGGGAACTAACCAAATCCTGGTGTTAGGATGGATTATTGTTTTTGAAAATATTGTTCCAAGACAGACGTTTATAGTATTGCAGTCTTTGTTTATTTTTTTTATTTTCTCAAATTGATAACAGTATTGCGGGAAACAAACTTTCAACCTCTCTAACTAGAGGTTTGAATAAGAGTCGTGTGGAACAATATTAATGTACAGCGAATTCACCAGCCAAACTCCTTATCTGATAGCTAAAGCAATAGTGTTTTATAATCTTGCTGTATCGTTCCACGCACGCTAGCACCAGTTGTGGCACTGTGACTGCGCTTACCTTTGACGTAGCATGTCGCACTCACAGGAACCAACCAATACAATAGTAGTGGCCACAATTCTCAGATAAGGTTATTCCTATGAAAACTGAACCATATCCATGAACTGTATTTTCTGTTGTTGAGGGCTCCGCTACGCTCCAGATGTGGGCGTGGACGAGGTGAAAGCGCTAGCGTCGTTGATGACGTTCAAGTGCGCGGCTGCAAGCGTACCGTACGGGGGCGCCAAGGCGGGTCTCACCCTCGACCCAAAGGAGTTCACCGTCAACGAGCTGGAAAGGATTACAAGGAGGTTCGCGATAGAACTTGCCAAGAAAGGGTTCCTCTGTGAGTGTTAATAATATCAATCAGCAAATTCGTCTGACTTTCCGGTGACATAGAGGCTAACGGTA
Source organism: Timema californicum (assembly GCA_902141385.1). Taxonomy (NCBI): domain Eukaryota; kingdom Metazoa; phylum Arthropoda; class Insecta; order Phasmatodea; family Timematidae; genus Timema; species Timema californicum. The sequence goes on along the minus strand of CABFOW010002837.1, from coordinate 85,647 downwards.
GAATTCCAATCGGGTGTACTGATGCGTATACATTTTTTTTATGGCTTGCCATTCTTTTCGTGCAATCGTTAGTACATTTCCACTCATACCTACCTTCCTCACCTCTAATTAATTAGATGAGAGAAGCGGATAGCCTGGATGGGTAGGAGAAAGATGTGAAACACGGATAAATACTAAATAAATATGTACCACTTAACACTAGTCCATCGTCATCCCTATCCCAGAGGGAAAATTCTTCATACAGCCCAACCCTCATACACATATCATACATTTAAAACCATTACATACCTAGTTAACACCGAACGCCACTGGCATAGCCTAACAGTTTTTTTACGAGTCATAACACAATACTAGTGTTAGGGTGGACCCAAATGGGGTATGGATAAAGTATTATCTGCACCTCAACTCCTAGTGAAAATAAATCCTAACAGACCTCCTTCCCCTTCCCGGACTTGGACCAAACAATGATCTTCACAAATACCCATAATGAACCATCAAATCTGAAAATCTCCACCTATCAAAATTATAAAGAAAAAAAGCCATCCTAACTCAAGAGCAAGAGCCGTCATTCAAACCAACCATATATTCAACAAACAAATAGTTACTAATTAAATATATGTAATTTTTACAGCATGATTTCATCGGTATCACTTCATTTATAATCACCCTCATACCATGGGGGTAATGTAATATGTAACACAAAAAGCAAATTCTGCTAAATACTCTCAAACCGGCTTGGGGCTTCTGCTAAGTCGGTGCAAGAGTTGGGCAATATTCAGAAGGTATTAGGCCTAAGCTTGGCACTTTATCCTAGTATGTATATATATCAAGATATAAATCTAAAGCTATACACACCGAGCAAACTATATCGATGTATAGGTTGTTTTCTATACATTGAATTGCAATGTTTTGGGCTAGTGAGTTATATATCGGCTACTACTGAAGGTGCATGAACACACCATTTTAAACTGAACAGAATGTGACGTGCAATCTTGTCGTCAGCTAGAGACAGATGGGACAAACATTGGATTTGATCTCGTTCTTGTGTCTCCAGCGTGCTACTGAAACGCTTATTATTTAGAAATTACTAGGAATTCACTATTTTCTTGATAAAATCATAGGTATTGTAGATATCTATTATATTTGAACATTTTAGTAAGCCATTATTTACACTAAAATTAATGTACCTTAATAAATATTTAAAATTTGCATAAAATAGTAAATTATAATATATATATATATATACAGTAAAATGTTTCAAATATCTGGGCAGTACTGTAGAAGAAATGGAAAGAACGAGAGATAAATGAGAAAGGAAGGCTAGCAAAGGCATTTTTCAGAAGTGTGAGAAGCATTATTTAGAGTAAGGATATGCCAGACAAGTGCAAGGGAGTGATTTACAATGCCCATTACCTACCAATATTGATATACGCCTCAGAAACGTGAGTTATGAAGGAAAAAGATAAAGGCAGAATGCAGGTGAGTGAAATGAGACTTCGGAGAAGAAGGTATCGGTGTGGTCAAATTTGACAGGGTGAAAAATGAGAGAATAAGAGGAATAGTATAGGAAGAGCCAGACCGAGAAAGTAAAGGCAGAATGCAGGTGAGTGAAATGAGACTTCGGAGAAGAAGGTATCGGTGTGGTCAAATCTGACAGGGTGAAAAATGAGAGAATAAGAGGAATAGTATAGGAAGAGCCAGACCGAGAAAGGATATAGAAGGCACGACTAGGGTGGTACATCCATGTGAAAGGAATGGAAAGGGAAAGGATGCCCAGGAGAATGTTGGATATGAAGGTGAGGTTTAGGAGGCCGAGAGGAAAACCAAGGGACAAATGGCTTTAAAAAATAAGGAAGAGTGTGGAGGAAAGAGAAGAGGACTGTACCAAGGGGTAGGAAAAGAGGTGGTGTTCCAAACAGACCTAGTCAGTGGCTGGCAGCTGTTCATGGTTATGATTATGATAGAATAGTAAACTTTGCCTCATCGACTTTTATGTGTAAAAGAAAAACAGTAATACCCGAACGTTTCTCTCTTTTTTGCACATTAATGGTGGATGACTGGAGGGACATTAACACACACACCCCTTACAACGGACCAAATCGTGACGCTAAAGTTTGTCATCTGCTTGCTAGCAAGGGGACAGATTTAACGGTTTCTTTCCATGTTCTTCTGTAAAAACGTGTGTCTGGTGAATACAATTTTTTTTAAATAGTGAAGTATACTCCACTTGACTGAAGACACATGTACATTAAACGATATACTATTCAGTTTTAAAGGTAATATTGTACAAATAAGAATATAATCTAAAAAATATTAAAATGTGTAGCTAATACCTGTGTTGTTTACATTCTTCCAAGATTACAATACATTTAAAGTTGTTTTACTAGCTTATTATAATGGTTTCAAAAACAATAACTAAAGCTATAAAACTAAAATGAAAAATGGGGCTTCAAACTTAATTACATTCGTTTGCATGACAAACTTTTTATATTAGTTTTAAATTTAAATTATCATTTAGGTTTGAGGCTTGTATGAAGTAGTTCAATGTTACAATATACTTATTTAAAGTTGGCTCTTAGCTTGTATAAACTATTGCTTCCAGAAGACATATTATATTTAACTTTCTATAACTATAATGAAATAAGGTAGCATAAAGTTAGTTACATGTGTTTTAATAACAAACTTTGTGTAGCAGTTTTACATTCAAACTATTGTTTAGGTTATAGGACTTGTAGGAAGAATTACTACATTACAATGTATTTAAAGTTCGTTCTCAGCTTGTATATTGATTTCAGAAACCATGTTATATTTAATGTTCTATAACTATTATAAAATAAGGTTGCTTAAAACCTGATTACTTTTGTTCGAATGACAAACTTTGTATATAAGCCTTACGTTCAAACGATCATTTAGCTTATAGGCTTGTTGGAAGTATTAGTATTTTAGCATAAACCGACTCATTTGAAGAAACAAGTCATGTGTGTTGAACTTAGTTAGCTCTTAAAACCTTTTACTAACCCATTTATTCCATTTAATTAATCATACATTGATATATCTCATGTATTCATAAAAAAATAGCGAACAATTTCAAAATGCCACATTGTGGTGTATGTGTGTAAGAGAGAAAGAGATACATAAAGGTTTCCTTCTCTCTTATATAATTTTGTGCAGACGACAGCTCGAGAATCTTAGCCGAAGATGTCCATCCAGTTGTATTATAAATATCAATGGCGGATGACAGCTCAAAAACTTAAGCCACAGCCCACAGATGTCCATCCAGTTATATTATAAAGATCATTGGTCTGTGCTAGCTATATTTGCAGTATTTAGATGGCTACTATTCTGGAATGCTATCTTTTAGCACATTTTACTTCTTAATATTTTAATCTATTTAAAATAGCAAACAAGATTAATAAAAATAGAAAGAAATTGACTGGTTTAGGAAAGATAAAGAAAACCCGTTCAATTTATATTGATTCACAAGCTCAAATGAAATATATCAATAGGTTGATCGATATATCGAGTACTAAAATATCGATATAAATATCGATGTTTTTGTGAATAAATAGATTTTTTTTTAAATATTGACATGTCGTTCCCATCTCTGATTATAAATACATAGGTGACCTGGCGATCTAGGTGTAAGGTGTCAATTTTCTGTGCTGGGGGTCCGGGGTTCAATACTCGGTCCCGGCACAGATTTATCTGGTTGCCAAACCCTTTCTTCACTTCTGATAAGACGTGTATTCATCAGAACTTGTGAATATGTGGAATGCCAGGCCTCCACCGTGGTTCGGATTCCACGTTAAACTGTAGGTCCTCCATTTCATCTCACAATCACCCTACCATTACACATTAGCGTAAGTGCGTACAACCCGAACGGGTAGTAAGACGCGGTGCTAATAATAATAATAATAATATAAGTTCATTGTTATTATTTTTTTCAGCTCCTGCATTGGATGTTCCATCTCCAGACGTGAATACTGGGAGCAGGGAGATGGCGTGGATGGCTGACACATACAGCAAAACTATCGGTAAATGTATTATTATTATTATTATTATTATTATTACTATTAGGTGTTCTGTCTAACTACATGTCCATTCCTTTTATCAGTGAACTTATACTGCCAATGAACCCTGTCTTCTGCTTCTTCCTTCAGTTCCCAGAGTTTTATTCTTTCCTTGAACAGTTTGAACTGTAACATAGCTGTGGCCTGTAAATATTGATAAAGTTAAGCACGGAAACTAAATATTGCAAAAATATGTTATGTCTCGACACACCAACATATCGTGAAGCTTGTTTTTTTATAAGCTTTTGTCCAGTGCACTAAAAATAATATCACAACATATTAAAAGTTAATTGCATCTAATTAAACGAAGTTGAAACGTTTCGAAAAGTCAACTACGTGCAAATAATGGCAAATTTTAATGAGAAATAACGATATCAAAACTAGACAGATTTTTACTCAATAGTAGACACCATCGTTAATGGCAATTATTATCCCTAAAATCATTGCACTATTACAATTTTTTCATTAATATTTCTACAAACAAAAAACATTTCCCTGATCATAAAATGTATTTCAAGTAACCAAAGACATCGGTAAATAAGAAGAAAAACCGTAAAATGTTTGCATTTATGTACAAGCCGTTAACACTGAAAGGTAGAAATCTTAATTTGACGGTATACACTATGGCCCTACTTTTAAGTAACGCTATAGTGGAAAAGTACAAGGTACACTTTATACCTTCCAGGGTATACAAGGAGTACAATATATTTAAATAAAATTTGTTTCTAATTTCATGTAAGGTTTTATTTTTCAAAATATATTTAAGTTTGTGAAAAGCTCATAATCAGTATCAGAAATAATTTCTAAAATGAATTATGTGTTTATGTTTTGCGGTTTGGCAAACCTGTTGGGGAAAATTATATTATTTTCCAAACAGTTAATATTAAGTATTTTATAAGTAGCTTACTTAAAAAAAAGTTGACGAAATTATTATTTGTTCCATTATAAAATCTACTTACTGTTATCCTCCGATGTAAAGTCAAATTCTTTTCCTGTCAGTCCAACACCGTTCTTAGAAACTCACACCAGTGGTCACGTGCTCTAAATCATTAAGATCCCAATATACTGGATTTCCAGTGACGGGAAAAATCAAGGTTTGAATCTCAGCCAACCACACTGTGAGTGGATTTCCACATTAGATTTAACAGTGTGTTTTTCCTTTTCGCTTTCTATGCTAAGGTGCGTACACTTCTTCTGAAGGACCGTCCTTGCCTTATCCCTTATATATTAATCCGTTAACTACTAATAAACTAATAAAAACAATCACGCATGCACAACACAAAAATTATACATACAATGTGAATACTGTCACCAAACTATATTGTAAAGATGTTGACAAATGCCAGGCTGTCGGTTCACGAGTGGCGAGTGATACCAACTTAATTACGCTTGTTTACATACACCTGCCATTTGCCACGCTAGAAAACAATGTTCGCAGAGTGACCCTATATACAACATAAACTAGCGACGTATTATTAAGGTTTTAAAAAGTCTGAAATATTGGAGATACTGAGCACACCTGAAAATATTTTTTGGAGTGCTTAGTATGCAAAGCATCCTCTCAATTGATGCCTATGACCTCACCTACTTGGTGATTTTGACGCTATTTTGAATCTTGGGTTGCATCTTAACTTGGCGCACCTAATCCATCTAAGCAAAATTCCATCTAAGTGTAGTTTCTATTCAGACTGCGTACATCAAAAGAATAGAAAGGATTGGACCAGTTTCGCATGCGAAACTGGCCCATTCCATTCAAGTCTAGGTAGGTGATGTCTTGAATTTATTATATCACCGCACTTGAGGCGTTCCAAGTCTTACTATGAAACTGGCCCCAAGTATGACTAGTAAACTAGCCCTTGCACACCTATGTACAAAATATAAATAGATGTAAGAAATTGAGCAATTCACCCTGCGAGGCCTCTTGTTCCTGTTACTATAATACTTCCCTTCATCCTCTGACGAGTATACACACTCACTTTACAATTTACGCTTGGGCAGGATTGACTTGCATTTCAAAATTACAGTTTTCTCGCTTCCTATTCTGGATATAGACATATGGTTTCACGGACTTTTTTAATATATATCCTGGCAGGAAGATTCCTAGTGGCCGTTTTTGTGAGTGGATCAAATATATTTAGCTGTAGATGATTTAAAAAATAATAATTGTACAAAAAAAAACTATTTCAAGCTCAAAAAACTAATTTTATGGCAGTGTAAGACTATTGCTTAGCTTTATTTAAGAAACCATTATTTTTTGTTTCAAAGTTATATCTATAAAACTCGCTGAATAAAACGTAAATTCATTAACATGAGCAGTTCTATTTTTATTGGCTGCTACGTTACAGGTAGGAACAGTCTTTAGTAGCCATACTGTTGGACGCAATAATCAAAAACAAAAACCCACCTTGGGAACGTGTCATCAGAAAATAATCTTGAATGAGCTAACACCTGTTTGGGAAACAACTTGTTAGGAGCCAACGACATAAACGCGCTGGGTTGCGTGACCGGGAAGCCCCTCAACCAGGGAGGGATCAATGGCCGCACGGGGGCCGCTGGCCGGGGACTTTTCTTCGGGACCGACGTGTTCATCAACAGCGAGGCGTGGATGTCGAAACTAGACCTCAAAACTGGGTGGGAGGACAAGACGTACATTATGCAGGTAATTGATCTTGCAACTGGGATCCACGCTTTCTTGGTGAGGAATAATCCACTCCTAATCTCAATGACCTCTGGTAAAGGTAGAAAATTACAGATCTTAATATTTGTTTTAATGTTAAATGATTCATTACATGGAGATGTACTCTAGATCCACTCTTGTCGATCTCAAAATGGAACACATTGCGTTTACAAACAAGAAGGGATTTTAAAAAAAAACACTTCTAGAAACTATTGTATGAGCATGCGCAACATTTCTCAAAGAACACTGAGACGAGCGCAGTGTGTTAGCAATGTGCAGGTGCAGGGGTGGACTAATGCCACCTAGCAAAGTGAAACCATTTACTTCATTGCTGCATCTCATTTTTTTTCCAAGGTATAGAGTAATCTTAAATCAATTTACACCCAAAAGCTAATAAATAATTCGTATCTATTCTAGTTTTAACTCCCTTGTCATTTTTTTGTTATTCCTTAATAATGACAAACAGGTATGAATCTATAATTTTAAAAAATTGAGTGAATCCTTAAACACTTTTATATTTCTAAATGAAAATAGTACCATTAGAAAAAAGGTGGATATGTATGTTTAAAATTAGGGTAGACAAGGGGATGCCTAGCGAAGTAGTTTTTGATATCAATTATTTTAAAAAGTCAACACGTCATCACTGTCTACTTCTTCTGTTCGGGTCAAAGAGCCCGCGATATCCAAATTGGACAGGAACAGGTTTTACAAATAGTCGACATCACTGGAGTATCAGGGAACAGGGATAGAAGGGGATGATCCCTTGTACCAGCTCTCAAGTAGGACGCCTGATAACTTAGGTGATCGTTCTTCTTATGTTAACATATTACTTCATGTCCCTCATCAGCTGTTTCCACTTTGGAGCTACTGCGTTGCTACAATGGGCAATCCACACATTCCTTAAACCTATTTTTGGGTCTGTAAAATGTGTGTACGTTTTTTCTGTGTCACAGGGTTTCGGTAACGTGGGACGGCACGCGTCCATCAACATGTCACAAGCCGGCGCCACTCTCATTGGAGTTCAGAGGAGGGAGGGCGCCCTCTACAATAAGTATGGTATCTGTCCGAAGGTGAGGTCGACTCAAAATAAAAATAAAAGAGGACGGTTTGGACTCGTGTTTGTCTTCGGTTTTGCTGTTTGGCATATGCCTGCAGGCAAATATTTAGTGGTTGATATTTTTAGTAATATGTTTTTTTGAATTTAATATTTTAAAACAATTGTTTATTTGGTTTTTGTTCTCAATCGGTAAAACTATTCAATATAGTTTTAAATTTATACAAAATGTAAACATAAAAATTGACTCTGATGGGAATTTTCACCCAAGATACCAAACATTTAGAATAAGTTTAACTATATGGACCACCGCTAACCATACCAGGCAATACTCGTCATTCTTCCCATAGTCAGCTGTTTCTAATTATGGTATCATGCTTGAAGGGCTCTACGGCTATGTTAAACATTATACCTCTTTTTAACAATGCTTATAAATCTTCCTTGTGCTGGCAAATATCCTAGCGATTGCAAACAAGAACAAAAATGATGTAATCAATCACATATCCAGCCGCTAGAAACAAACCAACAAGCTAAACGGAGTGTAAATAACAAGACTAGGCATTCATAAATGCCGGTTGCAGTTTCCTCTGTAGGAGAGTAGTTAAGCTATAAAATGGTCGTATCGTGTTAATATGAATATTAAAATTATGATAATTTAAATTTGTCCTATTTCTACCAATTATTTAAATTAAAATAAATATACAATGTCAGACAGATTAAAATTTATATCAGATACAGTAATAAACCAAATTAAATTTAACAGAAACCACTTGGGATCGATCGATATTCTGTGTATGGCTGAATTAAGCGTAACTTTGTAATTTTCTGACAGTTGAAAAATTACTAAAAATCAATGCCGTATTCATCCACATCGAAAATACGTTTTGTCGCTTTGACAGTTGAAGTCGGATTTCCAAGGATATTCAATTTGTTTACTGAGTTCATTTTATTGTATGCACACTTTTAAAAGTGATATTGGATCTACTATAGATAGTTAAAATTAGCTAAGATTCCGTAAATTGTATTTCTATGTCAGTTTTGAAAAATGGTGATCATCGCATCCTACTACCCATTTGGGACATCCGCATATTTCCACTAAATTATATAGGGATAATAAAGGGAGAGTTTGATCAAATAAATTGATTCTATTTTCTTTGAGGAAACTTAAGGGGGGGGGGGG
>CABFOW010002837.1:62418-76618 GCA_902141385.1 Timema californicum | reverse complement strand
GGGTGACTTCAGTACACTAGACCAGGATTCAAACCACGATTTCCCCACAACCGTAAATCCAGTCAACTGAGATAGTGGCACTTTATACAATTCAACAACCGATGTGGATTACACAAAAATCAACACTGCTGGTTGTAGGAGGGAAAATTAATGTCAAGGTGTTCTTTAATGTCTGGATAATGAATTAGACCATAGTAACGGAAGTAAACATGACACATATGTATATTTTCTATAACCAACCAGTAGGCCTATAGACTACACTATTGCAAGATGGACATAAAATATATCTTATATCGGTGTTTGAATGGTCTTAGGAGATCGACTCGCACTGAATTTGGTCAAGGTTCGCATGCTGGCCTTGTAAGCTGGAGCTGGTTTTTCACGTGTGGTTCTCAATGTAATTTTCCCATTCCTACTTATCACTAATGCTTGTCAATTTTTTCTAAATTACCCACTTCATGCGTGCTACATTGATCAAATTGTCAATAACCCTTGTGTTGAGTGAGTCAACATTACCAGCACGTACAATGCTATAGGTTTACTCTTTCTTCGTTTGGTGTGTATTTATGATTAAATCTTTAACAGTCAATTTATTTTCCACCAGGCATTTTACAATCCATGCTGGCCATCTGCATATTTACACAAGTTTGGTAAGAACGAGGAAGGTGTCGTTTTATAATAAAACTATCCCGAGCATACATGAGTTTAGTTTGGGAAACCCTTTTCAGGACACTCAAGAATGATTCGAGCCCTTACCTTCCTCTAGCCAACAAACCCGACTATACGAGAATGATTCGTTTAACCAAGTGCTCAACTGATAAGGTAAGAGTAGATAGCACTCCTATATTAACGACGTGACGTGATGATTGTTGACAGGAATTGATCAAGTATATAAAGGAGCACGGCACGATGATCGGTTATCCCAAAGCGGAGTTGTACAAAGGTGAGAACGTAATTTACGAGAAGTGTGACATATTGGCGCCCTGTGCCATTGAGAAGGCCATCACGTGCGAGAACGCAAACAAGATTCAAGGCAAGGTCAGTGCTTTAGCCCTCCCCTTGTGGGGTAATTTTGTGATGGTGCACTGAAATCATGAATCACCAGCTCTAGAAAGAAGTTATAGGAAATATTCTGGAATGTTTCTCTGCAAACGAATAAAAAGTAGAAGACGTTCCAGTTTTAAAGTAGGGAAGGGTTGATATTATGTCTACAACAAGCCACAATAATTTCAGCGATATCGTGTTTCAGTGAATTCAAATTATTGAAGTAATATGTTTGAAGCAAAGTAATAATGCTACTGGTAGTATTCACTCCGTTTAACCTGAAACATAGCAATATAATTTCGATCGATTAAACAGTATCTACATCTTACATGTCATAGGTGAAGCAAGACAGGTAAACCATTTCCTCGAGAGGAAGCAAACTTACCTTTATTCATTAGATTATATAATATCTTAGAAATACACCATTATGATAAAATTTACTGTACGTAAATTTTATATATATATTAAACTTAAAGTTTTTAAATAGATAATTTTACTGTTGTGAGATTTGTCTAGGTACATTTTCGAATAAATTATAGTTATATTTGAACATATTAGTGGAAAATCATTTAGTATAAATTATTGATGAATCCAATTTGAAATACCTAAATCAAACACTGATACTGAAGCGGCAGTCATTATAGTTACAAAGACGTAACAGTCTCGCTCTTAAGGTTATAGTTCTGGAAGAAATTAAAAATAGTTTTGACTCAAAATAAGTCATAATTATTAATGCATCAAGAGTGTTAGGGGCTAAAAAAAAATCATGTAAATGCTGTTATTAGCCCAATTAAAAGTTTATTTCAGGTTAAAAAAAATTGCTCCCCAGATACTGCTTGAAGGTGCTAATGGCCCCATTACTCCCGCTGCGGACAAGATATTACAAGATAAAGGGATACTTATTCTACCGGACCTCTTCATAAACGCTGGTGGGGTCACGGTCTCCTACTTCGAGTGGCTTAAGAACCTCAACCACGTATCTTTCGGGCGCTATAACTTCAAGTACGAGAAAGACGCGCACTATCATCTCCTCAGTTAGTGGGTTTTGAGTTTTATGTTATCAATGAAGAATAGAACTAAGCCCATTTCGTATTAATGACTATATAATTTACTGAGAGACGAGTTAATGTAATTAATTCACATTGATAACTATACTTTTGCTGTCGGTTTGAATGTTTGTCAGTTTAACACAATATGTGTTTTACTATGAAAAGAAGAGCACAGCTCACATATTACATTCCTGCCACTGGATAAAGAAGTAATGGTTGTCTCAGGGGTAAAATTGATAGTTAACACTCGGTCCCTTATCCTAAGTTTAATTATATCGACACCCTTGAGGAGGGTGTGTAAAACGAACAAGTAGCCCACCCATTAAGTGACTAAGGAGAAAGTTTCCCATCCTTTGTTAAATAACGCGCTCATATGTCGTGGCAGGGTCAGTGGAAGAGTCTCTGAAAGATAGTTTACCAGGCGTCAAGATATGTCCCACCATGGAATTCGCTAAGAAAATCGCCTACGCGTCAGAAGCCGATATTGTGGATTCCGGTTTACACTACTCAATGGAGCACACAGCACTTGTGAGTAAAATATCGTGGGGTAATCTTGCACTAAGGAACTTTCCTATATATGAATAAGCTGTGGCAGCCATTTTGGTTTGACATGTTTTATTTTCATTGGGGTCCTCTTTTTCTCCCAAACTATGTCCAAAAGAAGGTTATTTCTTAGCGTTAATTTTGGTTTAGTTTGTTTCTTTGATATATATATAAATATATATATATATATAAATATATATATATATATAAATATTATATATATTAATTTCATTCTTCCTTACAATAATTTTAAGTAATGGTATGTTTGCTATATTATTTAGCCTTGTAATTCTTTCCTGGGGCCGACCTTCTTTTGTAAATCTATTTTAAGCTGTATATGCATTAAATATTCTCGAGCGCTTCTCTTTGTATGGGAATAATAATTTTAGAATATTATAGTGACTAAATTATTGCACTCAACACTTTACAAATCTCTAAAGATTACTTCTTGTCGATTTTAAATGTTATTACGTACTCTATTAAATGTCAACTTTTTCAAAAACTATCGTTATTAGGACAGAGATTTCATAAGGATCAATAGGTACTCACATTTTGGTATGATCATGGAAATATTAACTAGACTAATCACAAATATAATTTATGTGATTTAAAAATATAATTATTTCTATACAAACAACATGTCTAGACATTGCTCCTCCAACGGACCAGGCAAATATATTCCTGGCATAATAAAGATGTTTGTCAGATATTGAATTTATGTCATGAAGACCTCTTCAATTTTAATAAAACGATTCCGTGACAATGGAAAGGTGTTCCTGGTTGTCATAGTATGTATGTCCTGTTTATTTTATATTTGGAGCAGTATGTCTAGCTATTTCAATAACTTGATTATTCAATGTCATAGAGTATATACCATTATAATACTATCTATCATTATTATACTTAATCAACTTGTTTAGTTTTATACTGCACAATGTACTGTACATATCCATCAAATTTTATTTTTTCAGACATAAACATGTTCAATTGGTATTTTACCTAAATTTCAAACATGAATTTTCCAGAAAGAGATTTTTAAGATTTACATTACATTTTTTGGTCAAATACGTTAACTTAAAAACCAAAAACTTTACGGATAAACTCAGTTCTTTGTTTATGAATTGTTATGTAAAAAATAATCAAAGTATATTTTATAGTAGGTGACCAATTTTCTCTTGTGTAGGGGATATATTGGTTATACACAGTGTTATTATTTTGTTAAGGTCAGCTTTATATTTATACATAATAGTATATAGACGAATGGTGAATATCGCATAGCACATGATACGCTAGCAATTTACTACCACTAGTTTCATCTATGGCACTCCTAAATAATGCATAGTGAAGATTAAATAGTAACCAAAACTTAATTTTGATTTAACTTCAACACTTTATGTGTTATGCAATCATGGACTTGAACATCGACAACCCTTGTTTGACCCAATGAGAAAGTGAGAAGAATCTTTAGCCAATACACTCAGCCAGTGATCTATATACTATACTGGATGGACATAAACACACCCCTTGCAACGGACCAAATCTTGATGCTAAATTTTGTCATCTGCTTGCTAGTGAGGGGACATATTTAGCGGTTTCTTTCAATGTTCTTGTGCAAAAACATGTTTCTGGTGAATAAAAAGTTTTTTTCTATATAGTTAAGTATTCTCCACTTTATTTAAGAAACGTTTAGATTAGTAAATACAATTCAATAATTTTAAAAGTAATATTATAATATTCAACAATTAAGAATAAAATTGTTGATATCTTAAAATATGTAGCTAACACCCATGTTGTTTACATTCCGCCAAGACTAAAATATTTATTTAAAATTGGTTACTAGCTTATATATTGATTTCAGAAACCATATTATATTCAATGTTCGATAACTATAATGATATAAGGTCACTAAAATTCCAATTAATTATGTTCGAATGACAAACTTTGTGTAGAAGTCTTACGTTCAAACAATAATTTAGCTCATAGGCTTGTAGGAAGTATTATTATTTTAGCCTAAATTGAATTATTTAAAGAAACAATTCAATAGTGTTGAACTTAGTTATGCTCTTCAAACCTTATATTAACCATTAATTTTGTTTAATCAATCTTACCTAGATATATATAATTTATTCATCAAACTATCGAACGGTGTTAAAATGCCATATTTTCTTGTATGTGTGAAAAAGAGAAAGAGATACCTGAAAGTTCTCTTCTCTCCAACACAATGGTGTGCAGACGTCAGCTCGAAAATTTTATCCGCAGATCTCCATCCAATTATATTAAAGAGATCAATGCACTCAGCTGACAGAAATATTTTCTTTTCGTGTTTGAAATGCCTTTTGGTAGCCATAATTGTTTGTTTATAACGAATTATCTTTGTTTTAGTACCAATGACTCCAATAATTGAAAGTATAATTGAAAATAAAGATGAACTAATAAATATTTGTTTCGTTATTCTCTTATTGATGACAATAATAAACTCAGAATATGATAAAAAAATAACTTAAATTTTATAGTACAGGTACCTCTTGAATTAGGTTGATTTTATAGGTCAAGATCTAAATCTACTTAACTTTTTTTTTAATAAACCCGTAAATAAAGTATTATTCAAACACCTTATCTCTTAGGGTGAGTAAAAAGAATAATAAGTCTAAGGGCCAATCTTACCATGTCTCGTGTCCTCGTAACTTAACTGTTCGTTAAGTACAACCGTTGGTAAAGATGGATTTTGTATTTTACAATACTATTTGTATGTGCTCGTCAAATTACGAACAGGTATCCTTCATTAATTACTATAGTTAACTTTCTCGAAGCGTTAGATTTGTTTCAAAGTTTTGATTGGATTAATTTGACCGTAGAAAATATAAGGAAGTCGTTACAACGTCTATGGACCTGTTATGAAAACAAAACAATCAAAGCAAGTCCAATTTGTCAAGTCTGTGTAAGATTATCTGCTATTTTTTATCGTATTTATTTGTCTGCTAAAATGTCTTTTGAAAATCATAAACATGAAGTTTAAATTTAAACAAAGAAGAGGAAATGCTGCTAATGGAATAAATAGATAAATACAAACAAACGATTTAAAATAAACATTTCTAATTGATGTTAAATCTCTTAAAGAATTTCTAAAACTTTATTTTTGTTCAAATGAAAACGCAAATATATATATAATAAAATTCCAGGAAATGCTTTCGTTTCAAGTATCTCTTCTGTCTTCGAAGTGTTGAGTTCCTTAAAACTTGTAATTTATTATCAAAGTCATCATAATCAAAGAATAAATCACCCATTTCAAAATATAAACAAATGTAACCTCACTTTAATAATAACAATAGTCTTGAAACAATATTGAGGAGTGTTTAACGTTGTTATCGTGGACGTTATGTTTTCTAACTGGAAGGAAGACCTCACTTTAATGTTACGAGCACTTTTACGTAGACATTATCGCTAGCCAAATATTGTAAAATCAAAAGTAGTGGCTGTTATCACTTAACCCTATGCTAGGCCCTAACGAATAGAATAACGTGCCATTGTAAGATTGGGCCTAAAAGTAAAATACAACAGATTTCCGTAAGAATTTCATCCCTATGTTCGGTTATAAACCGTTGTGTTTTTCTTATGATTGTGCACTGTATAATAATGATCATGCCCTATTTACTATTGATATTGAGTTGAGAATTAATTTAAATCTGGTCTGGTATTACACAGAAACCTTTAAAAATAATTTAAATTCATCGGATTTCTTAGTCATTCTGTATAAACATTTTAGTTGTTTCTTTCTTATTGAAACATTGGCTATTTATTTGCTTTCAGTACCTATGTCTAATTCCTTAATTTTTTGTTCTATGTTTTAGGCTTTGATCCATGCTGCAGTAAAGTACAATTTATGTTTAGACCTACGGACAGCGGCATATTGTATGGCCATTGAGAAAATTTTCAAAGTTTACGATAATGCTGGATTAACAATTTAAATATAAATATAATATATTATTATTGTTTTGTTTGAAATCTGGCCAAAATACAACTAGCACACAGCAAATATAAACTTCTCCAATAATGTATTATTTAGTAATATAAGAGTGTCTTTATCCACTTTCTGGAACTGAGCCAACAACTGTGAACATATGAGGGTGTGACTAAGATAGAGATACTTAAATAATGTATGCGACGTATGACAGTGACGTTACAAGAGAAGGAAATCTACTAATTGAAAAGTAGAATGAAAAGTTTGAATGAATTATTATATTCTGTGACATCATAAGAGTGTGACTTTATAATTAACGGTAAATGTAGTACCAGTAGAGCCAATAGATTACTTTGAGTGTACACTCTACGTCCATGACAAACGGTACACCTGTGACCATGGAGTTTGGGGTGTGGTACACTTGCTACCGTGGTGTTCACGTGACGATTCAGTGAGAGGTGAAATGATAAGGACAAGAGTGGAGGGGTAATCGACACTTGAGGCGTGTAAATAACGGTAAGTGGCGTTGAATGTGACTTACGTCGAACTGTATTGTGACCATGCTGTCTGGGTGGTGGCCATCGTTTGTTTACATTTTCATCCTAGGCTAATGACGTTATTGTACATTAATTAGATAAGGGTTTTATAAATTTTAAGACATTGATGAACGTCCGTGAGAGATCACTATTTATTTAAGACCTATAATAAAAATAATAGTACAATAAAACATACTGTGATTCAATCCTCTTATCTACATAGTGACAACTATTTTTTCTGGTTTTATTATATGGTTTTGTGACTGTACTGACTAAATTTTTGACACAAATAATATGTTTCTATTGTTTTAAATGTCCTTGATGACCAACGGGGATCTGTCGATGTACTTCTGTATATTTAAAACACACAAAATGTTTTACATTGACATACTCAAGTACTACAGGGTTCACTCTGCGTACGAGACTTATGATAAACGGTATGTGTTATCGTTGTGTATATGTAGATGGCACCGTTTGTTTATTTTTTGTTTTTGTTAATGAGTTATGTTTACAAACCGTATCCCGTGAAGAGAAGTGGGAACAGTACTGGATATATATAATTAACGGTAATTGTTGTCATTATAGTAAATAGACGCCTTAAATGTTTTATTCGCTTTTGTGACTATGTAATTATGGTAATATGGAAATGCCGTCTAGGTGGTGGCCTGAGTTTTATTACATTTCTATTTAAGGTTAATGACCTTGGTTTACATTTACTAAATATTGTTTTTAAAAAGGTATTGATGAAGGTACTGGAGAAATCGGCATGTATCCAAGACATATATTAAAAATAATATTTATCCTATGAACCGGGATCGGTTGTCACAAATATGGGTACACTTTCTTACTTCCTTAAGTTCTCTCAGATGCGGGTACACCTTCAATTTTGGTTTGAATCCCGGTTAGGTTATCCTTCATAAATATTTTATATCAATCCACTTCGGTGGCCAAATCCTTGAAATGCGTCACTCTCGCAATATACTAGAGTGTCGATGATGGGGAGATCAGGGTTCGTATCCCAGTTGTGTGTACTAAGGTGGGTTTTTTTTAATAGTTTAATCCTTTCCCTCTATGCAACTGCGTGTATAATTTATTTATATTCAGCATTCCTCATCCTTAATTCACTAGTGTAATTAGCGTATGCGTATAACCTGAATAAATAGTTAAGCCTAGGGATAAAAAGATAATAATAAGAACATGGAGGAAACGAGGTACAGTATACTGTTTACAAAACTACTTTTAAGTAATAATTTTTATAAAAATGTTAATCAAAAACAACCATCGGAAATATAAAATTAGGTGACTGTATGATCAATATGATCTACTTTAATTTCTCTTCGGATTTAAAGTAGAAATATCTCCTGTATTTATTTTTTCTTGGATTGGAAGTTGATATTAATCCCAGACATAAAACATTGGTTTCATATCAAAAGAATATTTGTTATATTTATATTCATTGATAATTACGGCTGTACACGTTGTTTAAAACGTCAGTCTAGCAAAAGGTGCAAGAAATTAAATAAATAATCGTTCATGGTTCATATCCTAAAATTTCCTTAGATATATACGTATATCAAAATTAACCCACACTATCAAAAGGAACCATTTTATAGCACATGACTTGACGTACAAATACGTTAAATTAGATTTATGAAATTTGTTTACTGTCATTTAAAACATAAAAGAGATATATGTTTTATAAAACTATTCATGAGTATTATATAATGATGAAAAAAATACACGAAAATATTATTTTTTCTTTGCAGTAACATTAATTATATCATTATTGATCCAGTGCTTAGCGTCCTATACTCTGGATTCACAGCACAAGGGGTCGATTTCAAGCAATGTTTGTTCAAACGTGCAATTTTAAGACGTAAGGTTGTAAAATTACCAAACATTTTTAATCCGTGAGATTATGAGAGAGAGAGAGAGAGAGAGAAAGAGAAAGTAAGAAACTTAAGTTTGAGTTTGCTAAATTAAATTCATTAAAACCAGATCTTGTACTTTGAAAACCTAAAAATAATCAAAATATTTAAGAAAAATCATTTAAAATTACTTAAAATGTACAAAAAAGCCTTTTTTTTAAAAAAAATATGTTTAATTAATAGAAACTTTTCTCTACTAAACTCTTTTATTCTGCTATTATTGATCTACAAATATTTGATTCAGAAAATAATATATCCTTTCCCAAATCAACCCTCTCTATCTTAGCTACAGTATCTCATTAGTAATTTGTATTTTACAACCATAGAAGCCAGAAGGATACAAAATTAATTGCCTACGCACATTATCTTCTCATTCCGCCAACCATGCGAATAAAAAAGTATTTATGCATCCAAAAATATTGATAGTACTTAAACATAACTACTTAGCACGCCCTATTGGTATAATTTGACCTTTGACCCAACGTGGAGAAAGTGTGTATTGTGATTATTGCGTAATTTTGTCGCTCTCTGATTGACTGTTGGCTTTCACCCTACCCCTCCCCTTCCTACTTTCTAGCGTTCCAAACTTGTTTATTCTTGTCCAAACTTGTTTATTTTGGTTGAAACTGTGTTTTTTACGTGTGCTAATTGGTTTTTATGTTTGGGTAGGATTGGGATGGGTGTTGGAAATTATTTTATTTATTTGTGTGGGAGTTTATTTTATTTATTGGCATGCAGTCCACGGCATCGGGCGCTCCTCCCGTGGCATCGATATTGAGGTCACAGCACGATCCTCTCCTGACAGCCACTTAGTGTAGAGCGTTAGAAATAGTTCCCAACCAAAAGACTCCCTTTCACTTCCCTCCCCCCAGACAATGTGTATTCCTTGTGTCGAAACCCCTCCACTCCTTCTCCATCTATGTGGTAATTGATTTTTTCCCTCTACTAGAGAGAATTGACACAACTCTGATTATGCACAATCAAGGGCATCGGAATACTCAGTTAGGGGTCACTATCCCCCACCACAAAAGTCTAATAAAATTAATAAAATTGTTGGTATGGTATCGTCCATCGACATGCGCGGATATAGGTATCAGCCATGAAACACTTTTGGTGGAGGAGTGAGGTAGAAATGTTCCGGCGCTGTAAAGGGAAACTAGCGACATTACACCTCAGAGGAGATTCGAACCCCTACCTCCGCCACCATAACTATATGGGGTCACACGCACTCTTTTCTGGCTAAACTTGCGGTAGGGATGATTAAGAAGATGTTCCGGAGGGAGAAATACCGACAGTTTACATGGCGGGGATTCGAATTTAACCTCCCCCTGCCAGAATTAGATGATCCTGACATTTAGACAGCGTGCACACCGGCATTCGAACCATGATATCTTTAGAAACGCTAATATCTGTTAGAACGGTCGTACTACCCTCCAAGTGCACCCCCATTTGCGAGAGTGAAAAAATAGGAGTTTTGCTGGTCGACTAGATTTTCCTAGACCAGGTAGAGTGTTTGCCCGCATTTGCTTTGAGTGAGTAAATCAATCTCAGAACGGGAATCAAACGTCGATCACTCTCTCGTCGGCCGTCTAGTATAACACAATAGTGACGTATTAGACCATGCTACCATCGTTGCATGTATACAAAAATTATTATAAAATGCATTTTTATTTATAAATTGGGATGGTAGATTGCTACCCAAGGATAAAGTGAAAAAAGAAACAACCGTTTTATTCCTTGAGCCATGTTATAATGATAAATACGCGGAAGTATTTAAGGGGTCAGAGGAAATGTACCTGTATTTGCATGGAAGGTGGGAAATATTTGGTAAAATAACGCTTTGGAGGCGTTATGATCTAAGACGTCAGTCTCTCAATAGAATAAACTGCCGGTGATGGGGATATCAGGGCTCTAATCCAGGTCTGGTGTACTGAGGATTATTTTTCCTAAATCTTATTCCAATCTCCATCCACGTAAATTTAGGAACACTTCCTTTAAATTCAACCTTCCCTATCCCTAAATATTAATGTAGCTAGTACATATACGTACAACCCAAATAGGTAGTAAGACGCAGTGTTAAAATAAAATAGAAAGCTCTTCTTACCTTAGCAACACTCCACGACACGACACTGCTATGCATGATTGGTCAGATGGAGTTCAATATCTGGAGAACATGGCACAGGTACAGTTTTAACCAGCTCATCAAGTTATCGATTTCCATTTTTTGATTATTTTCTATGCACTGGAGAGGGGTAAGGTGATCGCCCCCCTCCCCCGGATCTGCGACTAGGGGGGGGGGCGAGGCATTGCAAGCCTCTGATATGATCCGTGTTTAGGAGTAGGATTCTTTCAACCGGAATTTAAGAATTTCCCAAAGTAAAGTAATATTACACAAATAGAGAGGGGGATAGCTACATATTTTCTTTCTTTCATTTCAGCTATTCGTATACTAATCTCTTTTACACTTAAATGTAATAATATAATTCAATGTGGAACAGATTTTGAAAGTTGGAGTTTAATATAAAGTCCAAAGATCAACTAGTATAATATATGGATGACTTTATTAAATACATTTTTAACCCCAAGATCCATTACATATTTGGTATGATCTGATTAATTATGAATAGAAGCAGTTTTTTTTTATAATAGTTTTCTCATATAATTTGCAAAGGGTGACTACTGACTAGTTTTTTTAATTTGTGGGAATATAATGCTGTTTTGAGGCCTTTGGTACAACTGATCTTAAATTGTTTCCAATACTTAGGGAAGTATCATGTTATTAATTAGTTGTTTATAATTATATTAATAATCACCTTAGCTGGTATGTGTTGACAGGTTTATTTGATAATATGGCCCGTGACGTAAACAGGTAGAAGGCAAGTAGGACATATTAGTTCTCCTTAAAATAATTTTAATAAGAGATTATATGGTATGAAGTAGAACTAGAGGATTAAGGGGATATGGAGATTACATGATGTTTGTGCGTTTTGGATGGGAGGAAATGAGCCCTTGTGCTCTTTATGACAATCCGCCACTGATATTTATGTATAGTACTCAACCCGAAGGTTTGTTAGATCCTCAACAGCTACACCCATCAGATGTTAAAGAAAACCTAGGCAGCACTGAAAGGGCGAACTAGGCATAAGAGTAAAGTTTCTCCCTGTTGCATGCAGAATAAGTGTATCGACTTAAACTTAATAATATAGCTAGCTTTGTACATTGTACACATTTATATTAATTGAAAACGTTTTTCTCCATTATAAAATACATTATAACAGATGTTTCAAATTCAATAAAATATGTGTTATTTTATAAAAAACCGAAACTACTTTCCTGGGGTTATTTATTTGTTTCAAAGCCTTCACATATCACATATTTAATATAATAATGAAATTATATGAGATGATACCTAGTGAGAAAATTTCTAAAACAAATTTAATATTTTAAGGATGGGTTTATTTTCATATTAATTTTTTGTTGCCTTTTTTTATTTTTTTCTAATGCACGCATATATTAATAAGAATTACACTGCTCCTCTAGAAACTGATAAAATCGTCAGTATTTTCTTTGTCTCATCTTATTTGTTGGCGACGATGCAGTGGTTCGAATTTCGTCCAGGTATACTAAGATAGAACTTTTACTAAATAGTTTAAACCACTACCCACATAAATTCAGATACATTTCCTCCGATTTCTACCTTGCTGATATCGAACTTGACAGTAGGGTCTATAAATATATGAATAGCTTGTAGGAGCAAAATTTGTGTAGAAAGATTACTAAGTGTAACAAATATATATGATATACATATTAAAATATAATATCTCTTTTTTCTTTAGTACGCTCTCTTCAAATTTACTGTAAGAGATGTGTCTATCCGGGGGAGGTGGAAACTAATAGAAATAACTTTTAAAATAGTTTAATATAGTCCCTTAACGTACGTGGCCGAGCAGTACTCATAATAGTATGATATGCAACACCAATACAATGACGAGCAAGGCTATCACTTGGTGTTTTGACTTATATCACAAATACAGCAGGAGCGGTATGAATAAAACTTGGCTCTTCTATTCAATATATTTCATGTCGAGATTTCTTTCTATGATTATTAGGTGCTTACTTTAGCTGAAGTGACAATATAAAATAACTTTAATTAGTTTGATTTGTTTGTGACGTTTTGCGGGTCTCAACGCTACTATGTTCAGGTTTATATTGAAGGTTCGTTCAACCATAAAAATGTTAGTGAATAAATCAAATAAAATTGTTGGTGAAAAGTAGTGGCTGGGGGATATAACCCCCCTCCCCCAAAGTTAAATTCAACAATAAAACAACTGTCTACAGAAAGTGTGTCCATCCCAAACAATTTTAGTGAATTATACCATCTCCATAATTTTTAGATGAGTTGTGCCTGGGGGGACATAAGCCCCCCAACATTTATAGTTTCTCAGACAACACTTTTCTATGGAAAGTGTGTTCATCCATAACATTTTTAGAGAAGAAATCCCATCTCTATCCTTTTTAGATGAGTAGCTGTGCCTGGGCGGCATACAAAATTGAAAAAATCTCTTTCATCAAAAACATTTCAGAATTACGTTTGACCCATTTAATGAATACTGAAGAAGATATTAGCTTTATATCCTTGATAGATTGTAGAATACAGAAATATCCATGTGGAGAGGGGACAAAATCCCCCTGCTAGAAGTTACGTCGTGCAAGAATTTTAAGGGACTTTCCCACAATAATACGGTGCAAACTGATCATTTATATGACCTTCCGGTGACCTGGTGGTCTAGGGGTAAGGTGTCAGACTTTATGTGCTCGAGGCCCGGGGTTCAATCCTCGGTCCCAGCTCAAATTTATCTGATTGCCAAACCATTATTTCACCTCTGACAAGACGTGTAATAATCACAACTTGTGAATGTGTGGAATGCCAGGCCTCCACCGTGGTTCGGATTCCACGTTAAACTGTAGGTCCTCCATTTCATCCCACAATCATCCTACGATTACACATTAGCGTAAGTGCGTATAGCCCGAATGGGTAGAAAGACGCGGTTATAATAATAATAATAATAATAATAATAATATATGACCTTCCATTAGGGCAGTGAGAGCAATATCTCTTATCTTATTTTACACCCCCATTCC
>CABFOW010002837.1:27948-62378 GCA_902141385.1 Timema californicum | reverse complement strand
CCCCCCCCCCTCCATTTTGGACACAGAACTACACCTCGGGAATAAAAGAGTAAGGGGTGTGCCCTGAAAAAATAAAGTCGTTAAATCTATACCCTCCCTTTCCCAAACATCCCCCCACACAAATAATGTTTTCCGCTGTTGCTTATAATATTTCACAAGTTATATACAGTTTATTCGATTGCTTGATTTTTAATTAAAAACAAAAACTAATAATACATTTTGGTACATGAAACATGTATTAATGTACAAATATTTATTATTATGCAACTAATACATAATAGGTCGTTTTAATTACGGAAGTATTTAGCTTAAATAATGACTAATATTGCCTTAACATTATTTTGGAAGGCCTCTTAGATTTTGAATTGCCACCAAATCTTGCCATACTTAGTTGGTAATTACTTAAAGTTGTGCAATTTTTATGGACTTTCACTTTGATATTCGTATATTTAAGCTTTTATGATTACATAAACATTCGTTATAGAATTTATTTAGTTCTAAATACATGCGTAATTAAGGTGTAGAATTCAATTTTGAATCGTAGGCTCCGACGTCATACCCCCACAATGGCATATCGCGAGTACTCATTATAACTAGATTATTCTAGTAGACGTCTTGTAAACAGCGCTCGAGCGGCAAAATTTGGACTCCAATGAGTTCTTTGAGGTTGAAAGCAGCGCTATGATGGACGTTTGATGTATAGTGTAAGGCTGTACGCACTTGCGATTTTGTTGTAGCTATTTAGAATCGAACAAAGTCGAAAATGGTGTCAACTAGAGGAATGAAGTTCAAATTTTCGGAAGGAGAACGCGTTCTGTGCTATGAACCAGATCCGACCAAGGCTAAAGTTTTATATGACTCAAAGGTAAGGGATGCTAATTTTATAATAATAGTATTGGGCTATAACATTGTCTAAATGAAAATATTTGGCTCTAAGGAAAGGATAACATGTTTGACGACTGTCAGTTGTCGGTACTGTGAACATTCGAAATGGTAGATCGTCGAAATAAACTTTGTTTTTGCATTTTTCTATGTGGCATTCAGGATATAGAAATCTTTAACGGCTGCTTATTTAGGTTTTTGCTGTGTTTTTTCCCTCTTAAGAACACAAAGTGCTTTATTCTCTCTATTGGCCTGTTGTGTTTTATGGCAACAGGAAGTGCTTGCGCTTCAATCGTTAGTGAGAGGGGGAGTTGTCCTCTCTGTCTTTTGCAGGGAAGTCAAACGAAGTTTCGGAAGGTGGTGTGTCCGTATTGATTACAGTCGGTTCGGTATCATTTCACAGGGTAAGTATTTTCTAAGCGAATCTTCTAAATTATCACCTCTTAATGTGAGCGTTATTCATGTATGTTTATGTTTGATAACGTTTAAAATTGAATTTTGCAGCACCTATCTTTTTAAATAAAATACTATCTACTTTGAGTTCAGTGCACTGAAAGATGGGCTTATGATTAGTTGAGTAATTTCCATTTATACTTTCACTAAGGCTAAGTACATTGCATTAAATTTTATAGATGTAATTTATTATATTTTCCTCATTCGTTTTATTTTGTGTGCTACCCTTAGTTTATTTATTAGGAATTATTAACAAGGCAACCATTTTTTCTAGGTCTACTAATAAATAATTTTGATTAGGATTTTGTATTTAATTGTACTTATCAATTTGTGTGAATCCTATAGTTTTGTAAAAACCAGATATCAATTTCTTAGCCTGGATTTTTACCAAACAGGTACTACTTTGAAATTAGGTAGGTAATTTTTTTTTAAATACTTGGACAAATTGCTGTGTTTAAAAAAAAAAACTAAACTACACTTTATCCATCCTATTTTAGGTTCTTTTTCATTGTTATGGTACAATGTTTGGATATTTTATTCGCTCTATTATGCACACCAGAGTACATAAAATTTAATTACACCAATATTGGATGGATAAAGCATACTATAGGCCTACACAAAAATATATAAATATTAAGTGTGAATTCTAGACTTAAAATATGCTTACCTATATGCTTAGGTCTAAATATAAGAACATTTAATTTCAAAATTTAACATGTATTAAGAATTTTTTCTTGTTTTACACATTTTAATAAGCTTCTGCTTTTAAACAGGATTTGTTGGGAAAGAAATTGCTATACTTTTATCAGGACAGAAATCTCTAGAAATATTTTCCTTTAATAAATTTGATGGACCACAAAACACCTATCAAATTATAAATACGTTCATCTTTTAAATATTGGAATATTAACTCGAAGCCTTTAATTTTATCATTTAACTACAGAAGTTGATGTACCTAAGTAGATCACTTGGTATTCATTTTGACATAATCTGCTATTATCTTGTAAGACTAAACAATATTTCATTATTTACATCCTTAATAAAGGTTGTAATTTGTTAACGAAACAAATTTATTCTTATATAGGGCCTAAATATATCATTGTAAAATATAAATGGTTGGAAGAGGCCTACTCATTAATTTGTTTTTAGAAACAGTCCCTACGCCAACAGCTGACATCTATCACTTTAAATAACTGTAATGAAAATATATGGTAATATATGATTGTGCTAGTTAGACACAGTAATTTAGGCCAATATTATTTAAATATTTATTTGAGGTCGGACACAAAGCTTGTTTAACATTTTATTCCACTTTAAAAAAATTATTATTCCCAGCACTTCCACTAAAGGTCTAACTAAAATAGCTTTAAAATGGCGAGTGACGAATTTAAAACATGTGGTGAACATGACGGCCACAAGTTTTTTTACAGTGATGCACTTACGCAGTGGATAAAAAATGTTTTATTCAGTTAAATATTTTGAAATACGATAAAATAATTTATTATATATAAAAAATTACAAGTATTTTCTCTTTTCCAAGGAAATATGATGCCGGTATTAAAAGGTATTGATGTATGCACTATATTACACATAGCCAATTTAATGTTCCAAAATGAAGAAAAAGTACTTTTAATTATGTTTAAAATATGATTTCGGTTTGGATAAAAATAAATTATTAAAAGTAATGAAATAGTATGAGAAAACTTAACACTTATAACAACACAGTGATATTTTACAAGTGTTGGCAACCCAAAACCTAAACATATGATTTTTGAACCGTCATCCAGGTAAAGACCTATCATGAACAGACTTTACTTGCACTGATCGAAGGCATATTTTGTCAATGGTAAAATTTAAGACTTAAATTCAAAAACATGTTCAATATAATATATAAAACTATCTCTTTGATATCACAAACTTTTTTAATTAGTTTCAAGTAGCCTAATGTTTGCGTAATGGCTATAGGGCCTTCTCTCTATATAATTAAAAAGGTGGTAGTCACAGGCTTGGGCTGGTATTGTTTGATTCCATCATAATTTAGTTTATAGTTCACAGTTCATTATATGCATTGAATGTTTATCGAGTGGTCCGCTCCTAAGAAAAGTTTGAGAAATACTGGTTAAGCACTTATATATTTTAATTGGTAAAAATTATATGTATGACTTATTAAATTATTTATTTCTAGGAATTAAATAAGGTAATGCTTAAATTTAACTTTATACCTCTTTAAATATTTTAATTAATCACCATATATGATGGTAAAAATCATTAGTAGGTGATTAGTTTCCACAGTGTCAGGATATCCCTAGCAATAAATATTAATTAACCCTTTTAGGGCCACACCCATATTGGATTTGTATTCATAGAGTATGAGGTCTGTTTTTGTATAAATAAGAATTCCACAGCTATTTCATCATTTTGTAATGTTGCACAAGGAAAATTGACGGACTAATTTAAAGTTATCTTTCAGATTGTTCTCTCATTCTTATGTGCATACATACACTTTTACAAAACAGAGGGCTTCTCATTCTAGCAAAATAATACTCTTGTATTATCTAGCAGGTAACGTCAGGACTAGTTTAAATCTACTGGAACTTTTAATGGTAGAAGGTGGATCCAATAAGATCACCTCATGTAACTAAAAGGGTTAATAAAGTAATTTTATTGATCTTGTAAACTCATTTTAGCAGTTATATTTTCTAAATGCTAGGATACTACTTTCACTTGTCATATTTCAAATTTATCTCAAAATATTTCTTGTTAAAATAATTGTAATAGTTTGTAGCACTTTCAAATTTTACTCTCGAAAATATAGGCTGTTATTTCTACTTGCACAAACATAAGTTACTTCTACAGGGTGTCTACCATCTGGGAAAGTCAGGAAAAACGGGAATTAGCATGGAATTTGAAGCGATTGGTAAAAAACAGGAATAAGTTGGGAATTTGATAAATTACCAAAAAGAATCTGGGAAAATGTGGGTCTACTCAAAATATGAAGTATAAAAATCATTAAAACAGTAAATAATAATGTTATTCAAACTAGTTTTTTTAGTTGTGTAATATGTTTTATAATTCCTAGTAAATGATGTTAATACAATTTTTTTTTAATGTTTATTCAAATTTTAAAACTTACCATTATTCATAAAAAGGATTAATAGGAAAATGAAGGCAGAGGTGGGGAAATTAAAAGGATGGGACATACTTTTTAGTTGGGAATTTTAGGAAATAATCAGGGAAAAAGTCGGGAATTTCATTGGTCAAGTTAAGTAGACACCATGTTCTATTTTTAGTCCAGTGTTAAAAATGTCCTCGCGAGACACTCTTCAGAAAGTTATTATATAATTAACCTTTTAGATTACGGTATGTTTTAAAAATGCATATAGACATGTTTAAATAGGAGTTTCAAATTGTCGAGCATAGTTTGTGAATGTTTAGAATAGTACTAAATGTGATGAAATTACTATGTATTGTACTAATAAATAATTAAATCAAAAATAACCTCTTTACATATTTAAAACAAGATGAATAGAGTAGAGTCTCGGAAACTCGACATTCCGTGTAGCTTGACACGCGTACGTGCACACAGTTGTTGGCATCAGTCATCACAATCCAAGGTCATTCAACTGTATAACCTCTCTAGTTTGTTTGTGTAACTCGAGTGGAACAGTCAGTGCTGTGGTGTTTTTACAAGTGCTGTGTTTGTTAGTTTTCCAATTCAGTCATGTGTTATTCAAATCAATACAATATTATATGTACAGTACTGTATTGCATTTATGTATATTACACGTATGGATATACACCATTATATTAACACGTAATATATTATTATTATCATTACCACCGCGTCTTACTACCCGTTTGGGTTGTACACACTTACGCTAATGTGTAATGGTAGGGTGATTGTGAGATGAAATGGAGGACCTTCAGTTTAACCTGGAATCCGAACCATGGTGGAGGCCTGGCATTCCACCTTAATATATTGTACTGTATGTATATTACTGTTACTGTACCATACAATACTACAGTACAGTCAAACTGTACTTATACTATTCAATTCTGTACTATGATTCATCCATGTTTAGTAAACATGCATTTCAATAACTCGACACCATCTCAGTCCACATTAGGCCGAGTTTCCAAGACACTACTGTATATTCAAATCAAACTGGATGCATTGTTAAAACGTTGATAAAATAATTGTATTTTCATATAAACCTTTAAATTAAGAGGATTATTTATAATATTAAATTATTTTAAAAACCTGTGTGTATTTTTCTGATATTTAAAGCAACCTAAATAACAATATACACTTGTAAATTAAGGATAAATAATAGTTATCACCCACTTAGGTGGTCATATGGTCTAAGATGCTACTCTCGCAATAGACAGGACTGCAAAAGACTGGGAGATCTGAGTTTGATCCTGCTCATGTGGTCTGAGGGTAGTTTTTCCTAAATAATTTTCCACTCTTTATCCACATAAAAGCAGAGACACTATCTTTAACTTCAACCTTTACAATCAATAGCTCATTAGCTTAATTAATACATAAACTTACATCCTGAATGGGTATTGGGACGCAGTGATATAGTTAGTTATCTACAGTGCGAATTTCAATATATACAACAACAAAAATTGTTTAAAAACTACTCGTGATTGCAACTCCATCACAAACAAAATAAATGAGAAATTATAACAAGACTTTGATCCATATGTAAGATAAATATATGATTGAAATAACCCACGTAATTCATTGAGATAAATTAAATACTAATATGGCACTGCAGTGAAACAAAAGAAATGTGGCACGCCTAACTTTTCAAGGACAATTATTTGTTAAATTACAAAGTTTAGTTACCATATTTGACCTAATGCCCCAGCTACAATAAAATTCCCGGCTGCTATTGTCAAATCCGTTAAATGTAATACCAGACTCATATTTAAATTAGCTTATTTTGAACATTCCCTTACATTTGACTTTAACACTGCCAAGGTGTTTTACAAATATTGCAAACATTAAATAAAACAACAGGAAACATTTGTGACCTACATACCTATTTTGTCTGCGAGTCGAATGGCTCTTTATTCTCTTGAAAATTGACAGTTTCTTTGTACAGTAAACTTCTGACTATGCATGCACTACTTATCAGGTTTGAGGTTTATCTGTGTATCTATCAAGGAATTTATTTGCACTTTAAATCTATGTGTGAACTAGACTTAGTAGATTGCTGAATCCTTAAGGATTTCTAGTGACTTTGCTGTCTGTTGTCATCATAAACAATACCCTTTTTGGGGGGATGAAACTGATTTTATAATAATGGCTGATTGGAGCCTTGTTCTATCAAACAGTGTATGCACCAGCTGATTAGATACTCTGCACTGCTCTTTGTGTTTGTATTAAAAATAACATTGACTCCCCGGTCTAGGGGTAAGGTGTCAGACTTCTGAGCTGGCGGCCGGGGTTCAATCCCAGGTCCCGGCACAGATTTATCTGATTACCAAACCCTTCCTTCACCTCTGACAAGACATCTTGTGAATGTGGGGAATGCCAGGCCTCCACCATGGTTCGGATTCCACGTTAAACTGTAGGTCCTCCATTTCATCTCACAATCACCCTACCATTACACATTAGTGTAAGTGCGTATAACCCGAACGGGTAGTAAGACATGGTAATAATAATAATAACATTGACTCCCAATAGGAATAAACATCTCAGATATTATTTCTTCTTCAAATAAGCCTTTTTATTAAGAAAGTGTTAATTTGGGATGTAATATGTATTTAAATTAGTAAAATGATGAGTTTGTTAGACTCTGTCATGAAGATTGCACAATATCTATTGAAAACAGAGGGCTGATATTTTAAAATTAATAGCCCCTGTGCACAAACATGTGCACTTCGAAGATGAAATTTTAGATTTTTTCACTAATTTTTTTAAATAATTAAAAACTGATTCAGGCGAAATAAAATGAAGCGGGTTTTTTTCTTTTCTGTTTGTTTGAAGCAAAGAAAAATGCTACCACTTATGCTAGTAAGAGAATAATTCTACTCTTAGATTTGACTGTCAAGGTTGTTCAACTATTTGTGCAACTGATTTCTTTCATTAATGTGGATAGCCAATAGCCTTTGTATTTTAATTTTTTCTCTTTACTGATATTCATGAATTGTCGAGATGATTGAAAGGTTATGAAGACTAGTTTGTATAATGCTGTAAACACCTTGAAACATTATTTTTCCACTAATTACTAATAATGTGCTAAGGATAAAAGTTATTTAACTACATATATAACCTTTCAATTATTTAATCTGCAAAATAATGCTAGTTCTAAAATGTTATATAGTAAGTTAACACTAGAAAATGACAAAACTTCTAAAGAACGGAAAACTCAGAATATACAAAACAATAATTTTACTGGTTCTCTATTGGTGTGAAATGTGGTCTCTTACCTTACATGATGAAAACAAATTTAGGTTGTTCAAAAACAAGGTGCTTAGAAAGATATTTGTTCCAAAAAGGGATGAGGCTACATAATGATGAGTTAACATACCCTATACTCACTCATCACAGGACATTGTTAGGATAATCAAGTCTCATAGATTACAATGAGCAGGGTATGCAGTGCAAATGGAAGAATCTAGAACCGTGTTCAGGGTATTTACTGGACAACCCATTGGGAAGACCTAGATGCAGATGAGAGGATAACATTAGAATGGGCCTGAGAGAGATAGGGTGTATTGAAATAGACCTGATGAAACTAGCTCAACATAAGGATACCTTTGAGTTACTAATGCCATAGAGTAAGTAATTATAAATAGAATATTTTTCAAGCTCTCCTTTTAAAATGAAGACTCATTGTTGTAGGTCTATTAAATGTATATACCAAATCAGTCCACCCACCCAGATGTCAGCATTGTTAGTAGAAAATTGGTCATTTTTGATTTGTTACTTTTTGTTTTATATCTTTGATTTGGAATGTTTTGATTTATTTTCCAGATTTAAAATCAATAATCTTATTAGAAAAACTGTTAGTGCTGAATAAAGTAAATTATAATTAAAATCTAGTGGTAGTACAGATTCCTGTAATATATTTTATTAAAAAACATAAAAGCTTTATTTATTCTTCAGACTTGGATAAATCAAAGTTTGGTTTGTACATTAATTATAGTGCCATATTGTAAATATTAAATAAATCCACAGAACTCTGCTAAGTTCATAATCAAATTAGCTCTTTGAATCTGAATTCAAATAATGATTTTCTAAATTTATGTCCAGAATAGATTTTATTACAAAACTTTTAACTTATTTAGCCTACATATCTTTGTTAAAAATGTTACTATTTTACTTGGGGAAAAAATGCGGGGTGATTATAAATTTTAAAGGGTTTTCTTCATGTGATATTATAGCTACATGCAGGAGTATTTAATAGATAATCACTTATCATTGTTATTACCTCCTGTTTACCTATTTATTGAATTTATTATTGTAACTCTGATCCTAGGAGTTCTTGATTTTGTGTTATGTCCATTTGGCCAACAACAACAGTTGCTCTGTCATATGGGTGTAAATATAATAATAATAATTATGTTAATATCATTATTTTAAAATTGTATTTAAGATAAACTAATTGAATAAAATTGTGTTTTTAAACATTAGATGGCAATATGTTCCATATTTTCTCCACTATAGTAAGTCTGGTATTAATACTAAAACTAAAATATTGTTGTAGCATCCCAACAAAAAATTAGATTTTCTCTTTTTTAGTTTATTTTATTTGCCAACCACTTAGAGCCACAAAGTAAATTTCTCAAATTATGTGATAGTTTTATAATTGATTAAACATAGGTTAGATTTATTCATTATATATTTAAAAAAAATTGCTAGTATTATTTGTATTTACTGCTCTTCCATTTTTAACTTTTCTAGTTTTTATCTATGCATTTGAATAACTGTATTAACACCTTAGCTAGGTCACTAGTGTGCCTCTCTACACAGCTAGCGGTCCCAGTTTATATTCATGGGATAGCTGAAAAATGTATCATTGGTGACATGTGGGTTTCTGCTTTTACAGTGATAAATAAATGCCCTGGTAGCTGGATGTCTCTCCTAGATTTAAGTTAGTTTATAATCTGTGCGCAAGAAGTGCACTTTAAATACTTCAAATAAATAAAGAATACCAGTAAAAATTTCTTAAAATGTTTATTTTGAAACTGATACCTAATATAAACCTAGGCTCTATTTGTAGACTAATTTGATGTGTATTTAAAATTTGATTGGCAATTAGCGTAAATATATCTACACCTATTGATAAAAACAATACTGGAAATTTTTTACAAAAAAAACCATATAGGACTTATCACTAGTCAAGTAAATAAAAATCTTTATTTTTCTAGAACTATCTTAAGCTATTTCATTTTATCACAAACCAAACAATGGGACTTGTTATCCTGTGTTTGTAGGTGCTGGAAGTCCATGTCAGCAAAGAGAAGAGCAGAAAGATTATAGAATACTTGATTCACTTCCAGGTAATAAAACCTTTGTAAAGATTTAAATATTTATGAATATTAGCAACAATAGGTTAGCGGTGTTTGAAAAATATTTTCACTGGGCTTATTTAGGTTAACCATGATAGGCCTACTCCGTGCTTACTCAGGCAAGCACACACACATCGTTGGGCATGCAGACTAAACATAAAGTCAGGCTAGTCTGGCTGTCTAGTGACAAGACCATGGTTTGAATCCTGACTTAATGCAGTGAGGGTGTTTTTTTCACCCATATGGTTCGCCACTCCATTTCCTCTCAATTTCCTTCCCCCTTTCCCTTTTATGAAAATATGTGGGTAACCTGTACAGACACTTAGACTTGCAAACACAAAAAAAATGTATTAAATGGTTGACATTTGTGTTTTTCTGTAATGTGGAACACATACAAATCCTTTAAAACTGTGTTTTTTTAACTAGGCTCTGCTATAGCTATCTCAGGCTCCTTGAGAAAATTAAATAATCTGTAATTCCAAATTTTATTAAATCTTTAATGGTGCACTGAACAAACCTATTACATAAGAAAAGAAAGGCCTAATGAAGTCCATGACATCATGTAAAGATCTACATTAATATGTTTATATATAATTGGCTTGGTAGCCGCATGGTGTAGTCACTCTCGATTAGACTGTCTACAATTACATGCAAATCAGTGTTTGAATCACAGATGTGTACTGGGGGTGATTTTCCACTCTCCCTCCACAAAAATTTGGGTACACTTCCTCTAAATACAACCTTACTCATTCTTAACACATTAGCATGTAACCTGAATTAGTAAGACGTGTTTCGGTGACTGCACAGTCTCAGCTATCACTCGTGCAATATACTGGACTGACGGAGATCGGGATTTAAGTACCGGTCTAGTGTATTAAGGATGTTTTTTGCTAAATAGTTTTTCACTCTCCTTCCACACAAATGCGAGTACACTTCTTTTGAATTCAACTTTCCTCAACTCTAACATACTGTTGTAATTAATATGGGTAGTACTATACAATGCTAAAAGAAAAAAACTTGAGACGTGGGGCTAAAAAAGCTTGTTTATAAGCCTTTAGTGTCACCAAAAAATATTTCATGATTAATAAAACCCATGGGTACATACTCCTTGAAACCCCGGTTAGGGAAACAATGATCAAAAACATCCCTGAATTACTGGGTTCTTTGATTGTTCTTGTAAACTAGATACCTCTGCACAGTCTGTGAGGTAGTTCTGTTTGGTTTCGGGGGTTCACTCCCTGGTCGCGGCACAGATTTATCTGATTGCCAAACCCTTCCTTCAACTCTGACAAGACGTGGGTTAATCACAACTTGTGAATGTGAGGAATGCCGGGCCTTCGCGCCGTGGTTCGGATTCCACGTTAAACTGTAGGTCCTCCATTTCATCTCACAATCACCCTTCCATTACACATTAGTGTGAGTGTGTATAACCCCATTGGGTAATAAGACTCGATGATGATGATAATGTTCTGTTTCAGGGGTGGAACTCATCTTGGGACCGGCTGGTGAGTGAAGACTTTGTGCTCAGAGATACAGACGAGAATCGTCAGCTGCAGAGAGACCTGGCGGAAAAGGCTCAGCTTCAGTTGTGAGTGTTATTGAACCGACATTTACAGTTATACAGTGGAACCTCGTTTTATCCTTTCTAACTGGTACTGGGCGTCATCCAGATTAACAAATATCTGTATAATCTGAAAATCATAGGTAAAATGCGTTAAAATAATATCTATTACTACAACTACTACTCACTTGTAAAATAATACCTAGGTTTTTGTTGTGCCAATTTTAAACAGAGTTTACAAGTGGCACGGTCACAATCATGTTTTCCTACCAGACAAAAAAGAGTTTCAGCTCCGACCAAATTACAGTACACTGTATAATACAATAGCCCTAGCTTTTAATGATGCTTCCCAGAAGGAAAGCGGAATGATGTTTTTGAAGAAATACAACAGTCATATTATTTATATAGGCCGTTTTATAATTTACCAATTATAACTTTTCAGCTCTTGGAAATGATGTGAAAACCATTTGTTTGATAGGTGGATGCTCTACCAGCTGAACTAATATGGTTATTAAAAATATTGTATTTTTCAGTGGGTGTTACTTGTGCCGCATCATACTACCCGTTTGGGAACACGCTAATGGGTTATGGATGAGGAAGGTTTAATATAGAAGTGTACCCACGTTTGTGCGGATAGAGTGGAAAACCACCTTTGCTACACCCAACCATGATTCGAACCCTGGTGTATCTATCATTGGTACAGTAGCCCCATGGCTTCTTTGGTGCTGACTGACAGCTAAAAGCTTTGAAAAGTTACCAGACCAAATTATGTATCCCTACACCGAAACATATGATATGCAAAAAACATGTGTTTAGCAGCTATCACTTCTGACAATCAAAATGTAGGTATATACCTAAATTTTGACTGTCAGCTGTGAGCTATCAGTCAGCGCCAAAGAAGCCATAGGGCTACTTTTTTTTTAGTCCAGTTTATTGCAAGAGCGAGGCCTTACATCGTGCGAGCACTGAAGGTTCCTCCCCTTCCCCTCCGCCCACATAAACATTATTGAGTCCGCTGATTTCTTGATCACATCAAGATTCAAGATACATACTTTTTGACTTCACCCCCACTCCATATAGATTACCTCTATTGAGCCACAGATGTAGCAAATAAATATTTTATTTGAGTAAAGTAGTAGGTATGTTCAGATTAATTTTTTAAATCTATTTCTAATAAAAGCCTTTCTATTATTTCTATTATTATTATTATTTATTATTATTTATATTTATTATTTCTCCTATTTCTTACTTGGATCATAATTTAAGTAGTTAAATCAAAATTCCAAACTCAAAATATGTTAATTACCTGTATCAATTAGCATCTGGGTTAAAGCGACACCCTCATCAGGGTTGGTTTGCTAATGGCAAGAAAGTTTTGGCTCAAATCAGAACCGTGTGTGTGTGTATATATATATCGTGAGGTTTTTCCTTAATGGTTTTTCCATCCTCCCTTCACACAAACGCGGGTACCTTCTAAAATTTACCTCTTGTGCCTACCACATAATGTGAACATGCTTCAAATAACTAGGACGGGTAGTGAGATGTTGGGCACAAGAGAGTTTGCATATTAAGTTTGTACACTCTACAGTGTTTCTTAAATTGCTTCTGGTTGATGAAAGCTGTTTCCACGTGATTCAGAGGTGCATACCTGTACCGGCGAGAGCGCAAGAAGAGCACAAGCAACCGTAGTAAGTCCGAGACACTGGAGCAGAGGAAGGTCCGCCGACGTCGCGGGGGAGGGGCGGTGTCTGAAGAGGAGAGCCCAGGAAGAACCACGAGTCCTAGCCAGTCTGGCAACCAGGACACAGATCCTGAAGAGGAGGAAGAGGTTTGTTTGACTTTTTTTTTTGGCACCGGTATTATTACCCTTTTGGGCTATTCAACTAGATGTGCTAATTGTCTTAATTGTTTTATAGATTAGGAAGGCTATATTTAAAGGAAGTGTACCCACATTTGCATGTAGGGGGAGAGTGAAACAATTTTGGAAAATCCACCCTTATTACACCCGGCCGAGATTCGTAACTCTATCTCCCAGTCATCGGCAGTCTAGTTTACAGGGAGTGTGGTGGCCACTGCAGCGGGTGTTTGACTGAAAGGATTGAATTGCTTATTATTGGTAGATTTTGAGTAGTTTGAAAATTAAATGTACCCGCACTGGCAGTTACATGGGACAAAGATATTGGTCTCACTCTAGGAGGTTTGAAAAGGTTGTGATTCAAATCTCAGTCAAGTGTACTTAGGGCATTTTTTATTAATGGTTTCATGCTCTCTAGCCACACAAATGCAGGTACAATTCTACCTTCATCCCTACCTTATCATAATTACCATAAAGGTTCCAGCCACTGGCCGGCTCTGTTTAAAACACTCTTCTGTACTTCTTTCAGGGTGTCTACCAGTAATAAAACATGAAAGTCATTAAAAGGTCATAAAATTAGATTTAAGTCATTAATCTTTTTTTCCGGGCCAAGGGAGAATCTATGTTAGAATAGTAAAACTAATGGTTTTTCTACTATTCTATTTCTGAAACTGCACTCTCTCCTTTGTTTTCTTGTTCATTCAGGCCAACATAACAAATGTCGAATGTGAGCTACAGGAAGATGAAGTGATTGATTGTCAGCAGAGCTCCAGCGAGGGAGAGGGGGAAGAGTCCTCAGAAGAAGAGGATGAGCCACCTCTCCTAGAGTTCAGTGAAAAGTTCAAGTCATTGTTAGATCAGGATTATAACCTCATCAACAATAACAACAAGGTGAGGTGCCGATCTAAATGTGAGACCGATTCGGCTCGTAAGTAAGTCAGCCACTTACATTTTCATCTCTTGGTGTTTTATCATTGGTTATCTTGTCCTTCTAAGAAAGTCGCGTTGTTAGTCTCATGCTTCCTCTTGATGAGCTCCAATAAAATGAAACTCGATTTCGGGTATTGGGCGGTAGCCTTTATTTTCTTCGAGAGTTGGTAATTTCTTTTAGTCCAATAGTAGTGATTTAAAATGTGAACTGTTCTTCTTTTAATTGTAAAAGCCATATTTTGTGATCTCTTTTATATGTTTCCATCCACTTTTCCTGTGCTTCCATATATAATAGAGATAAAGACATCAATATTTTCTGGTTTTAGTTTTACCGTAGGGTTTGAATCCTGGTTGGGGCTTTCTTAAATGTTTACAATTCTTCCTTTAAATACTACTACCCTCGTAATGAGGTATTGTATTTATGGTTTGCTGTATTTGAATGAACCAGCGAAGATGATTCCAATCTCGCTAATAGATACCGTATTTCAGCACATTTCTGGAAATCCTTTATGAACATGAATTTATCTCTTTGATTCCAAAGATGAAGAAGAAGACTTGGCTGAAAAAGGGGGTAGTTTGTGTTTGTGATCGAGACCTCTTTAGGGTGACACCTTCCACATCTGCTTCCCTGAATCCTATGTTTCTCTAGGGTGAGCACCTTACACTGCAGCTCTCCTAACTCCTCTCCCCTCTGGGTATCGTCTGCTTTGACTCTAACCCCTTTCAACAATATTGAATTCTCATCCTCGAACGAAAACAGTGAACAAACAAAACAATAAATCTAACACTGACAGCTATTTTCCCGCTGAGCATTCATTATTCCCTTCTCCTTGCATTAGTTCGCACCTTCCCCAAGCGTACATTTTCCAAGAAGTTTCATTAGTTACACCTAAAAGAAGTATTTTCCTCTGAAACCATTACAGGGTGTCTACCATCCGGGAAAATCAGGGAAAACGGGAATTAGACGGGAATTTGAAGTGATCGGGAAAAAACGGGAATAAGTCGGGAATTTGGTAAATCACAATAAAAATCCGGGAAAATGATATTTTACTCAAAATATGAAATACAATAATCAGTAAATTGTCATTTTTTTTTTTGCTTGTAGCTGTGTAATATATTTTTAATTCCTAGTAAACAATTTTAATTCAAATTTTAAAACTTATTATTTAAAAAAAATTAATAGAAAAATGAGGGAGGAGAAGGGGGGGGGAGGCGAGTTAAAAGGATGTGACACACTTTTTTAGTCGGGAATATTAGGAAATGATTAGGGGAAATCAGCGAAAAGGTCGGGGATTTCATTGGTCAAGTTTAGTAGACACCATGCATTACTTTTCCACCACACAGTCCAAGCTCTGAAATTCTTAAAACAAAAAAAACCTTTTTTTTTTACTTGCTTGTCTGATTAGTGGAACAAAAATATTTTACAACTAGGTATATGGTGTATTTTAAACTTGTCCAGTTTATTTTAGAGATAACTTTTATCTTTCTCACTGACAGCTAGAAAAATTACTGTATTGGCCTGACTATCATACAGCATCACACATAATACAACTATAACATTTTTAAGCTGTTCTACATGAAAAATAAAAGGTCTCAAGGTAAAAACATAACAAATTTGTCAGTATTATTACAGTTAGGCCCTCTGAATGGTTTTCTTGATGCACAGGCACTCTTAAACGATTCTTTATATCCTTTCCAAAGTTGTATATTCGCCTCAGAAACTCCTAACTATTTGTTTAGCACTTTCTCTTACACACTCATTCGTGATATACACTAACACCAAACTTGTTTGCAGTCCATACGGATTATGTTAGTTGCGCCTTACTTATTGCTCTCTTTTTATCATTTCCTTGTTTACTTGTGAGACACATTCTGCCACCAACTAACACTAAACTACTGAATTACCAGTTCAGTGACACTGAAATTAGAAATACTCTCTATCTCATTTCATTTTGATCTTTGAGTTCGACCTGCATGCTAAAAAAATATATCTCTTTATGAATCTGCCTTTTTTAGTGAAAAATATTAAGTTAAAGTGTATATAATACGAGTACAGTTTTCAGAAGGAGATTTTTTTAATAAAAACATTACAGTATTTTTGCAATACAGTACTAGATCTACTTTTATATATACATACACTATGACTAGGAGTCTGTGAAGTTTCGATAACATCAAAATCAATTTGAATTTTATATTATTCGATTCAGTAACTTTTTGACACCTTAGCTCAGCCAGTAGCATGGTGGCTGCCTACTGAGCAAATGGGACCCAGGTTTGATTCCTGGCATGGTCGAAAATTTATCATTGATGAAAATATGGATTTACCCTTTCACATTGATAAATTAATGGCCGGAGAATGGATGTTGTGCCTGCCCTAGTCTTAAGAAGGATTATAAGGCATATGAAGCTAAGACAGGCATAGCCAGCCGGTAGT
This sequence comes from Timema californicum, assembly GCA_902141385.1. Classification (NCBI taxonomy): domain Eukaryota; kingdom Metazoa; phylum Arthropoda; class Insecta; order Phasmatodea; family Timematidae; genus Timema; species Timema californicum. The sequence goes on along the minus strand of CABFOW010002837.1, from coordinate 45,734 downwards.
GGAAAAATATATTACTTGAATAAAAAACTTAACCCAGGCCATTGGCTAAAGAAAGTAATGGATGTAAAGTAAGGATTCAATAACTCAAGTCATATGAAACTAAACTAGAAAATAAGGCCAAGGAAACTCCCACAATATACCTAAAACACGCTAATATATTTTTAGTAACAATTCCTATGAATTTAAGTAAACATGTATTAATTATTACTGTACCAGCCACAATTTATTCCCCCATAAACCACCTTAAAAGACCTTTGTGCAGCCTACAACCTCACCCTAGGATATAATATGCTACAAATGTGCTGTGTGGTAAGACGTCATGCAAAATAGTTAACATTTATTAATGATGATATATATTGAAATAGCTTATATTCATCAAAAAGGTAGGGGTGCACTTTATTGCTTAACTTTGATAAGGCGAACTATTGTGTAAACATGTTGAAGAACTTATATTTATAAATAACAGCATTAGGGTCCAAATACTTGTTTTTTAAATTTGTTTTATAAAGTTTTAACTCTTTTGATAGCATAATTTTAGAATATCTGGATAGGATATTATGTGATTGGATTTGATAATTATTCAAAATTCGTGAATAATATTTGCTTCTATCTGAGACTCGATTCAAACATTAAAAAAACCACTTCGCAGATTTTTAACCAGGACATGTTATCTGCTGTTGTCACCTTCAATAGATATTATCAACACTTATAAAATAACATTAATAACATTGTATTATATTTGGAAGAAGGTACAGGAAAGTTGGATAGAAACATATAAAAGGGGACGAACACAATATGGCTTTTACAATGAAAAGAACAACACAATTCACACTTTACATTGCTGCCATTGGACAAAGAGATAACGGTTGCCTCTCGAAGAAAATTGATAGTCACCGACCACCCCTCCTCCCGACCTAGGTTTCATTCTATCGGAACTCATCAGGGAGGAGTGTGAAAGGCGCAACGCCACTTCCCAAAAGAGGAAACCAGAAAAACAAAAGGGAGAAAATGGAAAAATGTAAAGAATGATAAGACACATAGATAGGAACATGTAGAAGGTATAACATAAAGGACAAACACAGGAATATTGTAAAATTATATGTTTATATATTCTAAAATACCTTTCATATGAAAATTGGAGTACACTTGCGGGTTGAAAAATGCACTTATATATGCAATTATTGAGGTAAAAATGATGAATGTTTTAGTTGGTGAACATTCCAGTGCAGCCTAATGCAGCAACCATCCTCGAGGGGTATCTACACTACTGCGCTATCACACAACTTTGTGGCCACATGGGTAAACAGGAGCGAGGGCGGTACCGCAACCCTCCACCCAACAAGGCCGCAAATGTGTACGAGGCTTGCAAAGGGTACAAAATTAGCTTGGTTTGCATGTTCTACCTCCACACTGACACAAGCGATTTAGTTTGATCAGGGCTTATAAAACAATGTTACAATTCCTGTAGTTTTCCTCGGTTCTGATTTGTGAATTTTAATCTTTATTTTTATTTGTCAACATTTAAAATGTCATTCCTTTTTCAAAGGAAAATGGCACAAACGATCAATTAGGAGTAGACGGGATCCCGAAAAGGTTGGAAATCTATTAGGGGTGTGTGAATAGTCATTTTTCTCTTCTAATAAAGGTTCGAATGAAAGCAAGAGTCTTTGAGTCTCTTTGAGTTGGAATAATATAGATTAATATTTGTACAAGAAAAATTTCAAATTGAATTTTTGTAATAGATCCATGCACAAATCACAATTACACACTTACATTAACCTACTTTTTTTTATGCCATAATAACTATCACTCAAATTTGAATTTTTAAATAAATTTAATCTAAGTGTATAACTTATTTCTTTTAAAATTAGACTAAAGAAACTATTGAGCTACACCATTTAATATGAAATAATATCTTAAAATTAAATCAAATTAACTAAACTTGTAATTTTAGAGAGAGAGAAAATTGAAAATTCTTAGTCCTTAATTTTTTTAGTTTTGTCAAAAATCTATTTCGAGCATCTGCTACAAATTGAATTTTAGAGTACTCTCACACCCCTAGAAGGTATGTATCCCATCAAGGTAGATAACAGGTGTTAAACTAGAGAACTATAGAAGGGCATCAAATTAACATTTAATAGGTATAAAAAAAAGTTTTATAGTACTTTTAGCACAATATCGATAAATGTAAAACACCATTTTTGAAACTAACTCACTGATTAAAATAATTTATATTAGAGATGTAATAAAATTAACGGTTATATTTGATTTGTATTATTCTGTATTTGATTCAAAATTATATGATCCAGTAAATAAGTACCACCAATAAACTCGTGTGAAACTTTCGCACATTCAAACTTCCATCCTCCCCTCACACACACACTACCCCCATTATTCCAAATTATTTAGTCTTTTGTTGTTTTGAAATTAAATACTAAGCAAAGTGTATACACAAAGTAGCAAAGAGTTTATTTTCGGTAATTGATACAAAAATATTATTAGACTTTTCTTTTAATTTAAGTTTTAAACAAATAATGTGTTTTAACATAAACTGAGTATGCTATGTCAGAAGTCGGTAAAAATTCCTATCCCCTGATACCTTATTTATCGCTATAAGATTTGTATCAGTTGATAAAAAGGGATGTTGACAACAGAAATAATATATAGGATTCTCACACACTTAATAGATAATATTTAATATATTTTTATAAGGAAAACTTCATTTTGCTTTATGAGGTAACTATTATACTTGGAAGGAAGTACAGGAAAGATGGAGAGAAATATATAAAAGGGAACAAACACAATATGGCCTTTACAATGAAAAGGGCGTAGTTCATACCCTACGTTACTGGCATTGGACAAAGAGGTAATGACTATCTTTTGAAGAAAAGCGATCACTACCGCTCAATCTCCAAAACCTAGATTTCATTCTATGGGAACTCATCAGCGGGGAGTGTGAAATGCAAAAAACAACTTCCTAAAAGGGAGAAAGATAGGACACACAGGTATGAACATGTAAGCTTAACAAATAACACAAAGAATATACACAGTTAACTAAGGCAATAAATAATGTATGGACTAAAAATAATCCCTTCAAATTAAATGCACTTTTTTCTCAAAATATACTTTTAATTTCAACATTGAAAGGGGCATAGAGGAGCAAGTCCTACTCACCAGAAAACTGTAGGCCTCAAAGTTCACAACAAAAAAACGTAATTATGTAATTTCCGGGGTACATTAGCCCCATTCTTCAACAGAATAGAGTAAAACACAGGCTAGACTATGGCAGCATGGCTAGACGTAGATCATTTTCACTTAGATTCTGTTGTAACAACTGGTGTATCCTCAAAATTACATAATTTTGTGTTTTGTTGTGAACTTTGAGGGCTACAATTTTCTGGTAAGTATGCGGGCTTTGCCGTTCTATCCTCCTCTCAATGTTTAATAAGTAAATATGGTAATTTTTAACATGTTTCAGTCTAAACCTTATTCGTGAGCTGGTGAATGGTTTGCGCATCTACTTTGACTTCACACTAGGAGACCAGTTGTTGTACAGGCACGAACAAGAACAGTACAAGCAGTTGAGGAGCAGTCCGCCGCTCAGACCTCAAATCAAACAGGAAATATCGGATTCAGCGAGGTAAGTTGGTTTACATTGGCACTGTATGTATTATGAATATTATCAATCTTACCATCCTGGGGCCATATTAGGTTAGTAAAATGCCTCTTTTTCAGTTTATCCTTTCATTCTTCTCCTCTAGCTCACACACATTCTGCTATATGCTCCTCCCATTTATTTGTTGGTCTCCATTGCAGTCTTTTCTCTCCATAATATCACTTTTACTCTGTTCACAAAGGATTGTCTTATTTAATTATTTAGTAGGGTGAGTAATACTTTGAAACATCAAAGTCTAAGATCGAACCATTGCTTAGACACCCTAAAACATATTAGACTGAGGCTGAAAACCATAGCCATTAGTATTGGAATGACAAGGGTAGAGAATTCATAACAAAAAATATGTTATCTATTTTAATTAGAAGAACAGGGAAAAGGCGTTTGAATAATATTTTTACTGAGAGGTGTACCAGTAGACTTTTTCACTTATTCGAATTTGAATAAAAACTTTTTTTTAATTTATGGAAATATTTCAAATTGAATTTTTGTAATAGATCCATGCCTAAACCACTGTACACGCTTTTTTTTTGTTGGAAAAAGGAAGATTGCAGATTTTTAAATGATTTTAAAAAAAAGTGTAGTTATTTCTTTTTGAATTAGATAAAAGGTAATATTGAAGAAATCGATTTGACTTGAAAATAATATTAAAATTTAATCAAACTGAAGTTTCAGAAATAAATCAAAATTTCTTAATAATTAACTTTTCTGAGTTTTGTGAAAATCGTAGAATTTGGGCAACTATTATAACTGCTTGAATTTGAATTTTTGGCTACTCGCATACCCCTAATTTTTAATATACAAATCTTAACAAAACATCAATCTATCTTTATATGAAAAACCTCTTTTCGCTTTATGAGGTAATTGTATTATATTTGAAAGAAGGTAGGCCTACAGGAAAGGTGGATAAATCATATAAAAGGGACAAACACTGTATGGCTTTTACAAGGAAAAGAACAACACAGTTCACACTTTACTTTCGCATCCAATGTCATTTTAATGCATTTGTCCTTTATGTTATATCTTTTACATGTTCCTATATATGTGTCCTATCATTCTTAACAATTTTCCATTTTCACTTTTTTGTTTTATTTTTGGTTTTCTATTTTAGGAAGTTGTGTTGCACGTTTCACACTCCTCCCTGATGAGTTTGGATAGAATGAAACTTAGGTCGGGCGATTGGGCAGTAACAATCGACTTTCTTTAAAAGGCAAGCATTACCTCTTTGTCCAATGGCAGTAGGGCTCTGCGAGTACTCGTATTTTGATCTCGAACATGTCGCTTAAGCTCGAGGTAGAGATCGAAAGTTTTGTAGGCTCATCATTTTCGACCTTCCACTTGATATAGTTAATAATCAATTTTTAAGACACAATAGTAAGCATAGTCGATCTAATTGAGATGATATCAGCATTTTCACTTATAAATCATTTGGTTACTTAACAAATTGTTAAAAATTAATTTCAATTTTCACATTAATAACGTAATAGAGCTTTAAAACATCTTTCGACCAGTAAATTTATTCAATATTGTCATTCATTTTGAATTATACTTGATTGAAGTTGTTTACTTGTGCTGCCATGACAATGCAATGAAAATAAAAATAGCTAAGAAGATTATTGAATGATTCTTTTTACTATTTTTACCTGGTCTCTTTCTAAAATAATAATTCATGTTATATTAAATATCAAGAATATATTATTATACTAAATGTTTTCAAACTTGAGAGATTTAAAACTCTTATTAATTAATACGTTTAGTTACAAACCTAGCTCTAGTTTAGTAATTCTCTAGTTTTAGAATTATATTGATTAACCTGTTTGGATTCAATGTTCTTATATTTTGCATACATAATTTACCAAACTTATTTATATTTAAAAAGCATTTACTATTTATTATTGTTTGCTAAAAATATTATTTTAGTCATATTTTTAATTTTAAAGTCTCACCATCAACTTTTATAAGCATTAAAAGTTTAATTGAAGTAAATTTCTCGATAAAATGATGTCTAACGAGAGCTCATACAATGCGCATGAGCAACTGCTTATAAAGAAATGGAAATGGAACAAAAGACGTGATAATGCACAATTACACTAAGGAATAATAAATGAAATACCAAACACTTCAAACTTCTTTGTTTATGATTCTTATGTTTTAATAGGCTTAATTAAGTTACTAAATCATATTTTGGAGAAATATAAGCTTTTTAAAATGTCACTTTTATTAACCTTTTATCAGGACAATGTAGAAACACGCTACAATAATGTAAAGTGATAGTGGAAGAAGCCAACATGAAAGGATTGTTTGGTTAGGCATAGATATATACAAACACACTTCTCTCTTCATGTCTTATTAAACGTTTACACGTCCCACTTCTTCCAAATTTCACTGTTGCACATTGTTTTGAATTTTCAGAAATATTTATTTTTCATGTGAAGAAACATTTATGAAAAAGTAATATTCCCAAAAATTAAAACAAATGTGCAACTGTGGAAGTTTGAAGAAGTGGGAAGTGTAAACGTTTAATAAGACATGAAGAGAGAAGTGTGTTTGTTCCTATCTAGGTCTAACCTCCTTTCAGGTTGACTTCCTTCACTATCACTTACTTTATCATTGTACAGTGTTTCTACATTGTTTTGCTATACATTTCCAAGCCATCAGGCAATTATTGATTTTATTAATATTTTTGTTGTTGTTGTTGTTGTGATTATTGTTGGTGTAATTTTAATGTCCTTAAAGACATGATTGTGAAACTATTTTAATCACTTTTTATTAGATTTTTATTTGAGTGTTGTTTCTATTTTTAAATTGTGTTATTTCTAATTTAAAAACCGTTATTTCCCTTGTTTAACTTTTTTTTTTTTCATAAATATTTATTTACTCTTTGTAAAAAACAAATGTCATTCATATTTTAAGAACATGTGCTTTAATATACTTTCTAACATTTTAAAATTATGAATAGACCTATATTAGAATTTGACTCAAACTTGGAAGCTTTTAGAAATACTCGACTCAAATGAAAAAACCCAAGCTCACAGACCCCTAAATGAGAGTAATGTAAATTGTGAACTGTGTTCTTCTTTTTATTGTAAAAGCCATATTGTGTTTGTCCCTTTTATGTGTTTCTATCCACTTTTCCTATATCTTCCTAATATAATACAAAATATGTATTTGTTGCATCCTAGGTTATGATACCCAGAATTATATCTTATTCATTCTTGTTAATATTCTAAGTTATAAAACATAGTAAATGTGTTTGCTAAACATACATTATACTACAAAACTTAAGGTTTTATTTAGTTAAACAAATTCTTCATTCACAGAGAACATTTCCAAAAGTACGTTTTGAAAAACCTCTTTCTCAGAACTAATCATAGGTGTCTATGTTGTGTTAATGCAGGATGTCCAAAAGCAGGTTTTAGAATTGATATGACTACTTTCTTCTAGTGTTCTGTATTAATATTTCTCCTTCCCTCCCTCACCTCCCCACTCCCGCCCAAGATTCAAATTGGTGATTTAGGATTCAATGGTAAAATGAAGATAAAAATTTGTATTGAATTTAATCAAGCTCTGTTAACAACATATATATCCCTCCCTTCCCAATATTAAACATTTTTCTTTAAATATTTCAACCTCAATTTGACTTGGGAAATAGATTTCATATTAAAAATGAGTACTTTGCACACCCCGATCAAAAAATCACCATTGGCTCTTAGCGCTAATGTGAGTTTACCATGACTCTAACTAAAATGTATTGTTTCACTGTCAAGAGAGTCTGATGAAGGTCATCCTGTGACAGTGAAGGAGGAGAAAGAGGATCCTCACCTTCAACCCGGGGATTCTGATGGGAAACCTCCCAGTACAGCCTCACCAAAGAAAGGTAGGTGTATCTTTCTTTAACTCTTAGAAGGGAGAAATTTACATAAAACTTAGGGGTAGACGGAACAGTTATTTGTTAGGTTCCGAAAGCAAGGTAGTTTGAAAAATTTGGTAGAATATATTCTACTCACATATATTTTGTAGTTTGGAAATGGTGGTTGGCAGAAGTACCTTGCCAAGATCAACTATTTGTGAGGTTCAGTCTATCTGTTGTGAGAATCGGGTGACCTGGTGGTCTAGGGGTAAGGTGTTGGGACTTCTGTGATGGGGTTCCGGGTTTTAATCCCCAATCCCAGCACAGATTTATCTGATTACCAAACCCTTCCTTCACCTCTGACAAGACGTGTATTAATCACAACTTAATGTGAGGAATGCCAGGCCTCCACCGTGGTTTGAATTCTACGTTAAACTGTAGGTCCTCCATTTCATCTCACAATCACCCTACCCTTGTTGTGGGAACAAAACAGCTAAGTAGAGATTACTGGGTTGTTAAACTAAATAATCTTTAATTGGTGTTGGTTCTAGAGAACATTTAAAAGGTTTCAAACAGAAAAAAGTGTTTTAAATCATAAGACATTTAAAAAGGTTGTTTTTTTTTTGCACTTTTCTAGGCTCACACTTTGATGAGCTAACCACTATGAACAAATGGCCTGAAAATGAAAAGAAATTTAAATGATTGCACACTTTACTAATGGAAACTAGAAAATATATATGAAATGAAAAGCCTTTGACAACTAAACTTTTGCATTTTGTAAACTATTATGTTTATTTACAAATATCTACTTAAGAAGTCATTTTAATATATCAGCAAGATTTTTTTCCACAATCATAAAAGTAAAGAATCTACAAATTTCATTGACAGTATTATCTTCTCATTCTAACTTATCTTTGCTGTGTTTTGAAAGAGAAAAAATATATATTTAACATTGATTCTTAAAAATAGAACGTAAACCAAGCGAATTGGAGCTACAAATCTAAAATTTTCAAAGACTGACCTATAGGAAATTGTTTCCACAAACAGGGGATCATGAACAGAATTTGTATGCACATGAGCATTGTCTGTGATGACCAAAAAAAAATATGTCAACAAAATGGCGCGCCCACTTTTTTATTCTTCCCCACTGTGTCTTACTACCTGTTTGGGCCTTACACCTCTATTTTCGTTTCACTAATGTGTTGGGGTTGGGAAGGTTTAATTCAGAGGATGTGCATTAGCATGTAGGGAGAGTGGAAAACCATTTAGTAAAAACCATCCTCAATGCACCAGACCGGGTTCGAACCCCGATCTCCCCGTCTTCGACATTCTAGTTTAATATGAGAGCAGTGCGTGTTAGACTATTCCCATATTAGGTGCCATTTTGAGACCACTACTTATTACTCATCACGAAACAGCTAATGACTAAACTTCCTAATTTTTTGGACATGCAATGATGTGTTCAAAAACCTTTTAGCATGTTAATTTGTAATTGAAATTAATTTTTTAAATAGCTGTTTGTTAAGTGCCCAAAAAATTTGTGTTTAAAAAATAGCACGTTTTCTGACTAGCTCAGCGGTACACAGAATTACATATAAGTTTAGTTGGTAAAGTTTGAAGGTTAATTACCAGCTTAAAACAGATTAACTCAAATACCAGATAAAGCTGGATTCTCCTGATTGGCGTGATGGCTGTGTTTGGAGTGGGTCTTGCAAGTCTACTCTTTCACACAAATGCTATTTATTGTGAAAATAAAACAAAATTTCACATACCGTTTTACAAGGTTGTCTTTCAAATGTTTCTAAATGTTATTTTGCAATAATTTGTCTTGCCAAAACACTATTAATTATAATTTATCCTGAGCATCATCCTTGAGCTATTCTTCTTGCTTCAGGAACCAAATGAACGAAACAGCCTCGTTCTTTCTATATATCATGCTCACACACACAAAGAAAGAAATTGATTTGCCAGACTATTCCACACTTGCTCAGCATAAAATAGCGAGAGAGAAGGGACAATATCTGTAGCTACAGTGGAATGGAAATAAGTTGTATACATCTAATATGTATAATCATTCCTTAACAATTGATATTACTTTTGAGTCCTGACCAGAAGCATTGATACTATATGGATTTTTTCCTCCCGAACATTTAGAATGTAGTTCATATGTTGTGTTACATTAAACTAGAAAAACCGATTAATCGGCTGTCAAGATAAATTGCTGATGCACTAATAATGGCCTTATTAAACATAAATAAATAATTGATAATCCATTATTTTGATATTGCTATTTGTAAAAATGGAAGGTAATGTATTGAGATATTATATCAAGTTTGACATTACCCAATGTGAAATGTTTAGTGCATATTTATATTTGATTTTTCCCTGAATATGTAAATAAACACAATATGAATGAAAAATGTAGACATTCATATCTTAGTTTTCTTAATAAATACTAATTTGACTCATATTTGTGTAAATAATATTGTTTTCAGCTTATAATATCATTGCTTTTTAAGAAAAATAACACCACTTTTTCCCTAAAAATAACCTTACCTTTTGCATGTCTCTCCTTATGAGCTATACGGAGTAAGGCAATAAACAATCATCATTATTGTTTAAATGTTTCTTTACTTCAGGCCGTAAGCGTATTCTTCGTTCAAACCGTCCAGATGCAGAAACCACAATGACCAATGGGTTGGGGCAGTTTGGCCGAGACACAGACCAACAGCCCTTTACTGTGAAAACCGAAGAAGTGATCAACCATCATTTCTCCAAGTAAGTGCCTGATGCCTGAAAATGTTTCTATATTTTTGAAATTTCAAGTAATCAATAAAACCGTTTATAATAAACATGTCATGGATCTTATTTTTCTAATATGTAATTGGAAGAAGGTACAGTAGAGGTGGATAGAAACATATAAAAGGAACGAACATAATATGACTTTTTCGATGAAAAAAGAACACAATTCACTCTTTACGTTGCTTCCATTGGACAAATAGGTAGTAGGTAGATCTTTGAAACAAAAACTAGAAATTTAGTGTAATTGTGTATAGTAAATGAGCAACTTGTTGTGTTTCAGCTCTAATTCCCAATCTTCCAGTCTGCCAAGTATTCCCGAGCGCCCCACATCGCCACGGAGTTGCACACTCCTTAACCGAGTCTTGGTGTGGAGGTGTATACCAGACAAGTTGTACTCTGAGTCACCCGTGGTACCGTGCCTGGTCTATGGCGCTGCGCACCTAGCGCGGCTTTTAGGTCTGTAACATTAACTAGAAATTATATCAGTTAATTCACTTCACTGATAGTTCTATTGATTCAAATCTTGTATCCAAATATTAGAAGATATGTTTGAACATTAGTTTATTCTGCTCTTAAATAATTCTTAAGTTTAGTTAGTTAGAATAAAAATAATTAAAGTGAATGGTTATGTAATGTATTGGTTCCATTATTACATCCATACTTTGAATTAAGGTCATTAGGCCACCAAAATTGTATTGCATTATTTTAATAAGTGTATACATATAATCTATAAATATTTATTCATTGATTTCAAATCATTACAGTTCTTGGGTTATAAGTAGTCAAACTTACTATTTTATCCATTTTACATACTCATTTTAAGGTAAAGTAGTTAATGCATGGGGATTAAATTTATTCTAGCTAGACATGCATATGAAGTGTATGCAATAAAGTATTTACAATATTTTAAATGAAGTAGTATTTAATTTATAAGCTATTTAATAGTTGTAAAATTACATCATTTTTGATCTTATACAAGTATATGAAGTGTATGCAATAAAGTATTTACAATATTTTAAATGAATTAGTATTTAATTTATAAGCTATTTAATAGTTGTAAAATTACATCATTTTTGATCTTATACAAGTACTTTTCGTTTCATAGCCCGATACTATGATTTTATATAATTTTGTAGTATATTATGTCTTTATTTCAAATTTGTTTGGTTTATTAGCCTAACTCTACTCTTTTATTTTATTATGGACACCGAATTGATCAATGCAAATGTAAATTTGTTATGTCTATTTCCTGAAACTTCTTGCTTTGACTGTACCTACCAATAACTAAGACAGGCGACCCAGTAAGCATCAGGCTCACCCGACTAATGACCCCACCTTTAAGTGCTTTATTTAGAACCACGTCTTACTACCTGAGTGTTGAGCTGTGACATTTATTTTGTCTGTTTTTGTTCCTATAGTTTGTAAATTTAACATAAATAAGTTTATAAAAAACGTATAAGTGTTGAAAATATATCTAATGTCCCCCCATGAGTACTGCATTTTTTAGGTATTTTCTAAAAAAAATCTTAATTTTGCGTGTTTATTGAACATGGCTAAGTTCGACCCTAAAAAGCAAAAAGGTGAAATCGAACAAGAATTTATATAGACTTAAAATAATGAAGATTTGATCTACGATGTTTTCAGGTACGTAAATATACTCATAACAAAGGTAGAAAATATGTATGTGGCATATTTACAGTAGAACTCCAGTCATCCAGATTGCTAAATATCCGAATCGTTATCAGGAAATAAAAAAAGGAAAATACTGTACTGTAGAGCACTGAAACTTGTCATACTGTATCGCTGCGAATAAAGATGGTATTCGCCAGCCAGACCACTGTGCCATTCTAAGGCCAAATGCCATCCCCAAACCTCGATTCAAATTCATTGTATTCTTGTTTACAGTAGCAATAACTTTAAACTTACCTTATTTTTTTACTACAGTTCTGTAATGTGCTTCTACCTGGCAGTATTATTGCAAAAACAGTAAGTGTTTTAAGAGTAAATTTTGCATTGAATTTTGAAACATTGCCTTAATTAAACTATTAATCTAACTATCCGGATCACGTCTGGCACTCATAAATCCGGATGGTTGAAGTTCTAATGTATCATTTACTTACGACATAATAGCTCCCTACTCGGTGGAGTTGGTAAGGAACCATATCATACATTTAAATTCACCACAAAGAGTTTTGGTTTGAATTACGGCTTCCTGAAATAATTCCAAATGAATATCAACACACACGCTGCAAATTTTAACTACGGGAATGTTTGTATGGAGGAGAATACACTTTAATTAATTTAAATTAGCTGAAAATCACACCTGGACACTAGAATAAAATTGAACACGGGATCTTAGCGCGTCACTGTTCTAGAACTGAGCTATCCAGGATTCGTCCCACGCTCATCATCTCATATCCATGCACACTGACATTATAAAAGTGTAGTCACTTTAGTCAATGCAGACTTTAACTTATTTAAATATTTTGTTATAGGCATTTATCAAAGCAGCTGTAGATAACATGATTTGACGTATGAATAAGTTAACCCATTTCTAGTAACTTTTCTAATTGACAAATAATTATCTTTTTTATTAAAATCAGGCTCTAAATCATACATTCAACTTATCCATCAGCCCGATAATGTAAAGCATATGTATCAATGTATCGTATTGTGCCACGACACAGCTTTATAATTTGTAAACATCCATCAGGACAATAATCTAAAATATATGTCTATCTATTAGAAAATAAAATTTGTTGATAGTCAGCTGTCTTAAGTTAGCGTTGCAGTGCATCATGGATCAACTTAAAGTGTTTAAACTGTTGCGCCTCTGGGGCAGATTCTGCTTTCTATTTACAGTGAGCTTGTGAATCAAGCTTTAGGCAGGCCACAACCTCTTTCTTTCTGCTAACAACGGTATTTCCCCTTTCTCTTATTTAACAAAAGAACTAGTATTTTTAACTCTGAGCCACCAGATTATCTGCCTACCCTTGTCTCACGCGAAGTAAACATTCTGGGCGGGACTTTTAATGGATCTATGACCCAACTACTCATACTCACACATCCCTACGGTTTGTCCAGGGGGCAGCATTGTAAAGTACTTTGTTCTTCTTGACACTTTTGATTTAGTTAACCATAGTGTGTGTGTTTTCGTCTTTATTTGTTCTTATCCCTCTTTACTGTTCGTTTTCCATTATAATATTATTAATAAATTAATTTTTTGTTTCAGTCAAGTTACCTGAGATGCTGTACTCTACTAACATGACAGAAAGACGGCTAAAGTTGATTTTGCGAGACATGTACCATTTCATGAAGTAAGTGTTTGATTTCAAACACCAACATCACATTTTTTAATTCACTTTATTCACTCTTTGTTTCAACAAACAACTGACTTCTTTAAGTCATTAAGTAATCATGTTTTTTGTTCCAGATATCTTGAAGAACACGACGAGTGGTTCGGGGAGCAGTTTTACAAAGACAATCCAAATTCTTTAGTTTGATTTTGGTCAGCGGCTGAACTACCACTATTTTTGTAGTGGAGTAAAATTATGTTGACAATATTGATGAAAAGGGTGTGTGAAGCTTCACAATAAAATATTGATAGCTAAAATATTCTGTTATGATAAATTTAGCCATTCTTAACTGTTATGTACATTACAAGTTAATATTCATATGAAAAATCTGATGTAATTGAATCAAATGTTGTAAAGTAGCTGGTATGTAATATTACTAGGGCTGTCAAAACTAGATTCCTCAATACCCTCGATTCTTATTGGTATCGAAAGAATCGATAACTGGTCTTAATATTACGATTCTCGCTAGTTCAATTCTTAGCTCTCAATAAAACTGTTGGCTGAACAAAACGGTAACACTTAACATAGCTAATAATTCTCTCTTATTTAAGTTTAGTTGCTATTTCATTTAAATGCCGGCAAATTGTAAATATACCATAGTTGCCTGAATATAATAAAAGGTTAAGTGAGACTCAGAATACATGATTCGATTCTAAACAAAAAATCCATATATAATATGTAGATTAAGGATGGAAACTTTCCGTAATATAAAGATATATTTATAGTTAATGGATATATCACAAAGTGTCTATCGAAAGCTACGATATTCCTATTCAAATTAAAATAGCCACTTTTCTGTAATTATATTCTTTGGTGCTTTTCAATTTTTAATGTATTATTCGGCTCTTTGAATAAGACAAGTTTAATTTAAAAAGAACAAAAATAGATAAAAGAAAGTAATATTTATTTTAATTATATAGATTTAGAGCATTGTCAAATATATCAATATATCGTTGCCAAAACTTTGTTTCTGGCGAACTAACGTGTGTAGGATCAGTTATGGTGGATGACTTTAAATTTTTATAATGTATGAAATATGTTCTTCTTTCCGATAAAATCTGCTCTTATCAGGCACTTAAATTCTCTATACAATAAGGCTTGGAAAAATAATGAAAAAGAAAATGTTCGAGAATCAAAAAATCAAGGTTGAACTTAAGAATCTGAATCGAAAATTAAGGTTGAACTTAAGAATCGAAATCGAGGAAAAAAAGGGTATCACATCTCTAAATATTACAAACAATTGTGCATTAAATAGTGTGCTTAATGCAAAGAGTCAAATAAGTATAAAACATAACAAATATTCAAACCTCTTTTGGCTTAAGATTTATCCTTGATTCAGGTTCACTTTGAATTGTAAAAGTGGACTTCGCACACTCCTATTGAAAAATTAATTTGATTTGTCCAGTTGATTATAATTCTTGCCTCATCTGTCTACTTTATACTATTGTCAAGTATAGTGAACTTTAGGGTTGTGGCAAGTCCACTTCACTACGAAATGGATAAGAATATTATACTTTGCATAACTTTGAAAAATTTAGGTATTAAATATAATTTTAAAAGGCCATATTTCAAAGATAACTAATATTTTTATCACAAAATGAAATTTAATTACGTCAGATTTTCTTATGCAAACATTAACTAGTGAAGAAATTAATGAAAAAAATGAAACTAATCAACATAAATGTGTCTTTTGATTATTTTTTTATAAATTTGTTTGATCTTCGCACACGCCTAGTAAACTGTGTAACCGAAAGGGTTTATTTTTGATCAAAAAACAGGGGAAACAAAATTCGCTCCTCACCCATGGTTTTTTACCTCTTTTTTTATTTCCAGTCTCTCTGTACACTCAAATGAGGTTTACTTAATGTGTGGAAATTTAAAAAGCGATTTTATTCAAGGACAGAGGTAAGAAAGCATTTTAAGTCTCTGTGTTACTGGTCAGGACTCTTTTTATAGGTGATGTTTGAATAGAGTTTATAAATGATTTAACCCAGCGACAGAGATAAGAAAGCATTTTAAGTCACCCTTTATTCATGGTCACGACTCTAACCTATGTTACTTAGATCAGAATCAAATACACTAGCACTGAACCAATACTGTGGTTGTGAAATAGTGAACTGTGTGCTAAACTCATTTGATCATCAGGGCTAAATTTGTTATTAAAAACTGAGGAACCCTTTTTTTTTTAATTAGTCCAAGTAAATATATTTACAAAAATAAATGAAGGTCCCATTTTTTACTTTCTTGTGATCTTACTGGTAGAGAAAGTATTGTGATCATAAAAAAAAATTGGACTAGAGGTTTTGATGAATGTCAACGTTTCATGGCCCCCTAAATTCGAAAAAGTCCAACAAATCCTATTACTACAAAAAATTATCAAACTTTAATAATAAAAACTATTTATTTTGACTGCATCAATTGTTTATTAGTGCACGTTTTAGTGCATATGAGAATTATTCAAATGTAGTGTTAAATTGGTTTTGTGTGCCGCCATCAAAATTATGTTTTGCCAAGAAGAACTTTTCAAACTCTTGGAATCTTAGTTCTTGGTTTAATTTTCTTTATCTTTGTAAATTAATGTATAATATAAAAGTGACATGTGATAATTTTAAAATACTATATTAGTATTGAATTAAATAATGCCTACAAAATACAAATACATGTTTATTGTGTAAGTAGGCTTTACTTTATACATAAAAAAACTATAAAATTCAAGCTTTGTGTTTATTATTTATATTTATCAACAATCCAATTTTATTCCTCTTGCACCTTCCTTCATGTGGGGAATTATCATTAAATCGGTATTGAGCTGCCAAATTTTGGGCTGTGAAATATGGGGATAGTAAAAGTTGTGTTAAGACAAAGAGTGGGAGGATGAAGTGACCTTTAAATAAAAAATTGAGTGAAGCAGGAGTGCTCTCTCACCACTCTATCTGCAGTGGTAATTATAATCGAAATGGGCATGTACAAAGTGGCAGTAAAACTCTAGGAAGAAATAATGAAGGTTATGACATTTGCTGATGACTTGGTTGATATGAGAGGAGAAAGAAGAGGTACAGAACTAGCGTGGAATTAAATTTGGCATGGCAAAGTGTGAAGTGCTGTTAATGACTGAATAGGATAAGCTCTAAAGTTAAATGGAGTAGAGTTGAAAAACGTAAATATCATAAAATATCTTTAAAGTAGATCATATCTAATGAGAGAGAGAATAGGTCACAAGATAGTTCTTCTATAAGTAAAGTGCTTGCTATGGGGAAGTGTCCTTGAAGTGTTTACTGAGTGTACGTTATACCCATCAGCCCACAGGCATCTGAAACTTTTATTATAAATGTAAAAGATTAAGAAAGTGGAGGCCATGGGAATGAAGTTTGTAAGGAGGATGTTAACTGGCACGAGGATAGAAAAAGACCATGAAGTTAACTG
Source organism: Timema californicum (assembly GCA_902141385.1). Classification (NCBI taxonomy): domain Eukaryota; kingdom Metazoa; phylum Arthropoda; class Insecta; order Phasmatodea; family Timematidae; genus Timema; species Timema californicum. The sequence goes on along the minus strand of CABFOW010002837.1, from coordinate 28,630 downwards.
GGAAAGAGTGGGAGTACATGAGATTTAGGAACCAAGACAAAGTGGGTATGGACATGTAATGAGGATGGAAAAGGAGAGGATATCAAATAGTCACTGAAATTAAGTATGCCAGTAAAAGACAAGGCAAAGAGAGATGGGAGGAGCAGAGACGGTGTTCAAATATGAAGAAAATAATGCTTCAAAGAAAGGGGAAGCTGGAGGGTCTTTACTAACTGACCCGGTTACAGGCTGGAACGATTCATGATGATGAAACCACTTTCGCCTAGCACCGTGTGCGAAACATAGCTGGCAACCAGTTCCTGGCCAATTTATAACTTCAATCACTAACAATACTGGAAACATACTTGTTTTTATCTTTGATAACTGGAATTTTGAATTAAATACTCGAAAAATATTCAGCCTTTTTACATCGGGTGAAATGTGGGATTAAGCATTGTGAGACCCCTGATATTATTTGGACTATTGATAGTTCTATTTTTACCACCCCTCAACTACTCCCCTTCTGGTCAATCTTGTTTGCCACACAATTAGATGACCTTGCGGTGGGGATGATTGCCTCACTTGCTGACCTTTCTATACTCAATCTCTACATTAAGCCCTCCCTCCCCCTTACACCTTATACACTAGAGAAACAAACAACTATTTTTACTACACTAGCAGCCAACCTCCCCCTTATGCCCCC
>CABFOW010002837.1:0-16073 GCA_902141385.1 Timema californicum | reverse complement strand
CCCCCCCCCCCCCCCCACACCCCTACCTTTCCCTTGTGGATGTCCCTTTCCAAATACGTCAGTGCATCTTGTATAAAGCAACCATCCCTCGCTTCTTATTTTGTATTCTATTGTAACGATTCGTCGGAGGACATCCTAGAAGTTAACCAAGGACCAGTGAACTAAACCAGCGGTGATCATGATGTTTGAGGCATCGGTCTCTCCTCCTCGCCGCGGATGAAGTAAAGTCTGTGACTATGAGTACTTTATCTAGTAATATATGATATGGTCTTCGTGATAGTTTTCACTTTGTCCATAAGACATTGTTTTTATTGTTAAGAGTTTTTGCCTATTTTTCCATGTCTATAAGACACAGTTTTGTATTTCAGAGTTCTGACTTGTTTTTCTATATCCATAAGACATTGTTTTGAGTGTCATAGTTTCTGACTTGTTTTTCTATGCCCATAAGGCATAATTTTAAATTTCAGTGTTTTGGCTCTATTTTTCTATGTGTATAAGACTTAGTTTGATATGTGAGCGTTTCTGACTTGTTTTCTATGTCCACTAGACATAGTCTTAAATACCTGAGCAATAACCAGACACCCTATACTGTATGGCCATGTTCGGGATAGTTTAAATCTTTATATCCAATATTGGTGGAAACCAGGTTATCTAGAGCTTTGTTCCATGGCCTGGTTGGGTCTTTGATTGATCACTATCAGTCTCTAATCTTTCTAATGGTGTACCTTGCTACGGTGATCAACTTGTGGGTATGCTACTAGTGCAAAGTAGTGGACCGCGGGGTATTGTTTATTTTGGTCCGGCCCCCTTCAGGCGACGTTTGAATTAGTTGATGTTAATCTGTTTGCAGTTGTTATATTCTGTGTCCAGACTTGTGTTGAAATACAAATATTATATAGAATGACCAGACAGTACCAATGAGGAATAGACCGGCCATAGTATTTTTATAGCCTAGATTCCTGTTAGCTTGCCATTTGTAAACTTATAGTTCCTCTTCTAGTAACTTAACCTTTGTATCTTGTGACTCAATATGGAGTTAACTCATCATAGCTAGCTCATTTAACTACCAACATTGTAACTCTTTAAACTAGAACTTTCTAGAATTAGGTATCGCTAACTATTATTTTTGTAAATGCCTTTTTGTTTAAAGTCTAGTAGCCACAAGGCTGGCTTGGTGTTATGTATTGTTGCTTAACCTTAGATTAATAATTGCTTCTAAATTAAATTGCCGCTGTGTTGAGGCAGACGCACCTTCGTTAGAAAATGAGAGTTAGTTCTAACGAGTTAAACCCTTTCATAATATAGACACAACCATACCTGGGTTGATTGCAGGTCTAACCGAGGTGTTTTCACACCTAATGTTCCCTATTGGGATAACAATGTCTAAAGTAACTGATAATTTACTTTAATAAACAATGGAATGTTTTGGATAAGATCTCTTCTAATCATTTGTAATTCTTTCGTCTTGTTTGAAGCTAAATAAACTGATTTGTTAAATTTGTACGTCTCTTTTATGCTTGTTCCTTCCCTTCCTGGTTTGAGTGTGTGTGTGTGTGTGTGTGTGTGTATATATATATATATTGTTAGTGTATTCGTCACTTCTTCTATCACTTAGGAGAAGCATCGATACAGTATTTCAAGCACCTCGAACAGCGACCAAAATAGGTTACTATTTCAACCCTAGGAGCAAAGGAAAAAGATTAACGCATGCAGAATGTGGCAATTAATTGAGTAAATCTTGCATTGAAGTCTTCAGAATGTAGCAATGAATTTTTTAAAGCTTGCATTGAAATCTTATAAAGAAACAAATACACCGATTTAAATGAGTATGAAGCAGTTGGAATCAGTGTTTGAGAAAAAGTTGCAAGGAATGGATCCAACTTAAACCATTTACGGTTAATCCATTATTGATTTAATGTTAACTAATAGGTTTGCTCAAATATTTGACTCTCAACCCTGAGCTCTTTGAAAGGGGAAACATCCATTCCATTTAATTTTCTCCCGCAGCATCATATTCTTCTAACTTCAATCAGGAACCTAAGCTTAACTGAGCTGGGAGTTTTTTCTGTTCATGTAGATAACTTGGAGACTTTAATGAGGCAGTTCTACAAAGTGTTCTTACCCTCTCAAAAATGATCTGCTAGTTATTATTTCATTAATACAATTGTTATTAATTAGTATCTTCATTAAAGATGCAGTGCTATTTCATTAATACAATTGTTATTAATTAGTATCTTCATTAAAGACGCAGTGCTAAAAAAAATACTGTGAGTGCCGATGCCATCTATGTTTGTTTTATTATACAATATATTTTACCTTTTTATGATGTAGACATTTGGTGTATAAACACATTAGTGTCAATAATCATAATATCAGTTGACAAACAAATACATTGTGTGTCGAATGTGCCTTAGTTTGCCACAAGAATGGGGTTATTTTCATCCCTGATTCAGAGGACCTGTATCCCATTTGATTGATTAGGAGAGGCAGCCTCATTTCGGGTGTTAAATTCTGAAGCATAGAACTTATTGTTTGGCTCTTGTTTTATTCTTGTGAATACCTTTGTTAGAGTAGTGCTGATAATGCATGTTCAAGTAACTTTGTCATATTGGACTTGGCGTTCATTCCTGTGACTATTAAGTCATGGGAAAGGGTTGGTCATTTTCATTGTGGTACCGTATTTGGACCGTGAGAATTTGACCCTTGCGGGGAGAGCTAGAGGGAACCTAGACATTTAAAGTAACTGACTTTATATGTTCTGATTACAAACTACTGACACTAGAGTTGATTTATTTTTAATCACTATCTAACTATAGAATGCTATTACATTATCTCTAGGTGACCTGGCGGTCTAGGGGTAAGGTGTCAGACTTCTGTGCGGGTGGCCGGGGTTCAATCCTCGATCCCGGCACAGATTTATCTGATTACCAAACCTTTCCTTCACCTCTGACCAGACATCTTGTGGATGTGGGGAATGCCAGGCCTCCACCGTGGTTCGGATTCCACGTTAAACTGTAGGTCCTCCATTTCATCTTTTCATCTCACAATCACCTTACCATTACACATTAGCGTAAGTGCGTATAACCCGAACGGGTAGTAAGACTAATAATAATAATACATTAGCTCTAATGTACTATCCATACAAGTACTGACCAATAAACAATAAAACCTATGTTCTACTCGTTATAGCTCAGTCACACCAACTCCCTTCCCACTAAATCATCCTGAATGACCGCTCGGCAGATTGCCTAAGCTAAGGTTGAACATCTAGTGCAGGGATGGCCAACCTTTTGTAATCGAGGACTAGTAAATTGCTAGAAATCATTTGACAAATATACTAAGGTAGAGTGTGTGAATCAAAAGGTAAAAGTAAACCATGTAAAATGTGGCTAAATGTAGACAAATGTGTGAAAAAGAGAAATGTTAGGAGTTTAAATTATATAAGAGCACGTATGACTCTGTGTATGGATGTCATTGAAGCAAAGAGAGTATGAAAGGTTAGGGAAGTGTGGGGAAAGTTAGTGAGGATGGATTAAGTACCGGTACGGAGTGGTTTCTTTTACCTATATGCACTGATTTCTGTCTACCCTCTTAAGAAAATAGTTGGATTAGATTTGTGTGTGTAAACAAATCTCCTTAATTACGCATAGATACTACAATAAAATAATTAATTTAATAAATCATTTCAGAACTCACTCCGCTCCATGTACGAATCTTCCCGCACAGATTTCCGTCGCTTGGAAGATATGGCTAAGCTCGCTTGCTCAGATCGGACCATCATAACAGTAGCCAATCAACTTGTCCAATTCTGCACAGCACGGATAGAGCTAATTGACTTGTATCCTTTTTTGCTATTGGTTCATGTTAGAGGGTTGTTTACTTCTTACAGACTACTTTGGGCTGCCATTATTACATCTCATTAACTTGTTGACTACGTAACTTATCACTCCTTCCTTAAGGCTTATGAAAAATAGAAAACGGAAGCAGTTATATAGGTATGAGATTAAGTTTTTTGAGTTTAAATAATAAAACATCAAACTTTTATATAAGTTTGAGTAATATAGAGCAATATTTGTAATAGTATTTAAACCATTTTTAGTTGAATATCTGAAATAGATTCATGTATAAACCATAAATACTAACAAGGTGACCACTAGTAGGAGAAAATGGGACATTATTCTTTAGTTATGTGCATCACGAAAAAATCCAGAAAAAGTGCTTGAATTCCGTCATCTCTTGGGAAGTTAAAAACGAGGACCACTCTAAATACTCTCTAGAGGCAGCTAATTAAAAAAAAAAAATCCAGGCCAGGACCACTCCAATAGCTTCTAGGAGTATCTAAGTTTTGAAAATTTTCTCGGGGAGGACCATTCCGAATATCTCAGAGATACTTATTAACAATACCTGCTAAAGTAACATTTAGTGGTGTGTTGGCTTCAACTTTTACAAAAAAGTTTAGCTGTACATGTTGGTTGTAATCAAATTAAAGGAAATATTGAGAAACTGTTAATTATTGAATAATATATCAGAAATTAAACATACTGATACATGAAAATTTCAAGATCATTTTGAAGATTTTGAGTGAGTACCATAATTTAAAATGTTTGAATTTTGTATAACTTTTTATTCGAGTTCAAACAACTACTAAAAATCAACTCAAACTTGAATCTATAATTATTGCACATATTTTGTGGCAATTGAAAATAATTTGAGTTAGCAAATAATAATAATAATAATAATAATAAAAGTAATATATAATAACCATCATTTGCCACAAGACTCGTTTTTTTAACAAAGATGTGACTTTTTACTGTACAAACAAAAAAGAAAAGTACTACTGCTGTGTGTGAGAGAGCAAGCTCTAATATTGCCACTCCCCCATCACCCCCACTTTCAACCCCCTCTCCCCTACACACCTGTACAACTAAACTTAACTAGAAAGAATGCAGCAGGAATGGCATTTAAAAAAATACTAACTTGTTATTTTATGGCCAACATTGACATTTTACTATACTAGTACTATTATTTTTATCGGTATTGGTAATGTCTCTCAAAACGGACAGATGAAAACCACATGACTTGGTGTATGACTGTATGAAATTGGTTTGATTAAACTTTGTAACTATAAAATATGGTTGTATAGTGACCCTACTATACTTGTGCGTAAGTATGGAGTCTATCAACTTTATCATGTGTGATATTAGGAGGGGGGGGGGAACTCAAAAGTAAGAGAGGGTAAAGAAACTTCAAGCAAATTTAAGAAGGAAGGACACTGGAGTCACCCCACATAGAAAAAGTATGACAGATAAAATACCTGTCGACAAAAGAAAGGGTAAAAACATGCAATAGGTAAATATAATTTTAAGCATATCTTTGGTAACTAGACAAGCTTACAGGAAATGTTTAGGATCTAATAAAAACTATGAGACTCGTATCCCTTGGATATATTTTTTTTCTATATTGGTTTGTTGTTGTACGGCCGAAACCATGATTTTTAATAATCATAAGATGTTACTAATAAACTGGCTTTTGCGAGAGTTCCGAGGTATGACTATTTGAAGCCAGAAGTTATCCATGCATTGGGGCTAAATATATTTATGTTTTTTTATCCTTAACTAATTATCCTAGCTACGAGAGGATGCATCTGATGGGTAGTGGCAAGCTGATGAAGTACGAGGATCTATTGGCCCAAATAGACAACATTGTGGACAAACATGCTCTTTCATTCCCACACATGGTGCTAACGTCCATTAAGGCTGCTCTCAGGTAATCCGAACAATTTCTCAAATCCACATATTGTATTTAGATAAGTTCTACATGATAAAATCACCCTGTTCGGTTGTCGAACATTCTTAGGCTTCACACTTGCAATGGACTTGACTACTGGTTGTGGAGAGATTGGGGTTTAAATGCCACTCAGGTGTACTGAGTCCGTCTCTCCTCCCGCCCCCCCCCCTCCCCCCAAATAATTTTTCACTTTCCCTTCACACAAATGTGGATACATATCCTTTAAATTCAATCTTCCTCATCTCTTAACATCTTAACACATTAGCATAGTATGTCTGCGTGTATGAAGAAAAAACACTAAACAGTAAGTTAACTTCAGTAATGCAAACTTAGTGTTTGTTGGATGGAAACTTCTCTCTTGGACTACTGATATTCCAGATGGCACAAAATATGATCTATAATGTTCTGCTAATATCACATCTACATGGGATAATAGCATAGCGAAACCTCAAGATAATATTTGTGCTTAGTCCTAACAAGCTTAGGTCCCAATTAATTTTGGTTAGCGAGGTTCTAGTGTATGATTTTACTCTGCGTAGCATTGAAAATGATCTTTCATCTGTTGCAGATGTAACTGGGACCACGAGGATATGTAACTCAGTAAATAGTTTCTTTGTTTCCTGTTGCATTTATTTGAATTTATTGTTTGGAGTTTTAATTTACTGTTTGATAAATCCCTTTTAAGCATTGATTCTTTGATTCCAAATTCATTTATGGTTTTTAAGATGTGTCCATCCCATGATTCTGAAGCTATCAACAAACTCTTCCAACTGATGATATATTTTTAAATCCAGGCAGTTAAAACTTTTATTTTATTTCATTCATAATATTGTCTAGAAACTCATAATAATTTTTTTTGTGGTATACTATAGCTGACTCGGAAACATGTCTAGACGCAGGGCTTTGGTTCTGCTCTTACCTTTTTGATGGTTTGCTCTCTCTGGTAGTGTTGGTTCTGAAAACTCCATTATATCAAATGTTTTTCAACCTTGTCCCAAATACTATCAACTGTAGTATCTGATCTTTTTCTTTTTAGACATTGTAGTACCACATTCACAGGGCTTTTTTAATTTTCAACAAATAGGGTGCGTAAGCACAATTTTGGGTCATTTTTGTTCCCCTCAACTCCCTCATAAGCAGGAAGCAAAAATAAGCAAACAACTGACCCTCCCACCTTCCCCCGTCTTTCTTATGTTATATTTTTCGGCCTTATTTTTTAATTTGTTCGCAGGAATAACCATTATTTTGTATTAAATTTATAAATTACTGTTAATACTTAACATATAAATGTAAATTAATAGTGTGAAATAGTTGTAAACTGGATTTAAATTTATTGTACTAAATAGGTGAAATTTTTAGAAATGTTAGGAATTTATAAAAAAAAAATGAAAGAATTGTAGAAAATTAAGCAAAAATAAAAATCCTAGTATGTTTAAATAGTATTTATTTTTAAATATGATTTGTGCCTAATTCTCTACAATGCTATCATATTTATTTAGTAACATATGCATAGGCGCCGAAATTGGGGGTGAGGAGGCATTTCCCCTCCCATTTTCGTGGTGCTGGGCTGACCAGCTTACAGGGGGTAGTGAAGGTAGGAAAGGAGGAGGGAATGAAGGGTCATTAATTGTGAATATACATATAACGCTGTTGTGAACTGAGTCTATTTATTACACACATTCTATATGACATTAGGAACTCAAAAGTTCATTGCCGCACTTACAAAAGTACATGTTTTCTTATCTTGAGTTAATTCATTCCAGTTATTATTTATAAATAAAATTATGCTCGTTAAACCATACTTGGTATTAACTGGAAAAAACTATCTTTTTATCAGAGCACATTCCTACAGTATATAACACAAGCATACAATATATATCTATTGCATTATTTATACACAATATAACAAACCTTAAGGAAAGTGAAGAGATTCAATATGTTACTCTCCAGTTGACTTGCGGTTTGTTGGTTCAGCTTGGAGTGTGAGATCTTGACTCATCTGTTACGATCTCAGCTGGAGATGCAGATGTGGCGGTTTCTCCAGTCACTCATGCAGCTGCATGGGGCGCACACACGAATAACAGCCTGGGAACGAACCTTGCAGAATAGGGAGGTACGTATACATTGTTCATGACGGTACTGTTTGATCCAAATGCACCGTATAGACCGTCCCTCACAGATATAATGCTTGCAGACATTTTATTTCAATTGTTTGATTGTAAATTGAAATGGGACTTTGAATGCTTAAGGATTTTAAAGATTTGAGACTTAGATCTTAAAAAATATAAATTTAAAAAAAAATATTGGTGCCTCAAAACCATTTATAATTTTAGAATGAACTTAGCTCCAGGCTCAGGCTCCAGACAGGCTCCAGACCAGTAATTATATCTTAACTGAACGTATGAATGTTAAAATGTTCGGATTATAAGACACATAACTCCATCGGTAGTATATCTGCTTATTTATCTAAGGTTCCCAGATTCAATTCCCGGCATGGCAGAAAAATTTATCAGTAGTGAAATATAGGTTTACTCTCTTACATTGATAAATTAACGGTTGGGGACTGGATATTGTGCCTGTCCTGGTCTTAAGTTAGATTTTAAGGCGTACAAAGCTATGTATGAAAGGCCTATCAAGCTGGTAGTGTAAAATATATGACTTGAATAAAAAAATTGACCCAGGCCACAGGTTGGAAACAGTAATGGATATATTGTAATATGTTTTCTATTATTCAAATATATTTATATTTCCTCTTATGTTCATCATTTTTCTAAGATCCAGATTCGAATTTAAGATTCAGAGTTTGAAAGTAAATTGGAGATTCGGATCCACAAAGTAGTGGATTTGACCAAACTCTAATTGTAACATTTAGAATGTTTGCGAGACAAATTAGCCAATGATTTCACTCGCCCATCACACACTGTACCTCCAAGTGAAGAATGACTCCAAGCACAGGAAAAATCCTGGATAGCTCGGTAATAAAGTATTGACATGCTAAGCCAAGGAATCTGGCTTTTTTAGATCACTCTCCACTCATTAATAAAAGTCATGTTTTTTATCTCTGTTGTTAGTCCTGGAAGTTGGGTTTCGGAGCGACTTTCCTGAAAACCAACCAACTTCCAGCGTTGTTCCAATGGTTGCTCAAACTGAAGGCTGCGTTTGTGTCTAAATTTTCTCTCTACTTCTACTCGACGTTAGCCCAGCAGACGCAGGATATGAAGATGTTCACTAATAAACTCACCACTGACTATTATCATAAGTAGGTTCCTGGCTAAATTAACTTAGTCTCTGATAACTCGAGTATTTGCACAACCTTTTATTATACTATAACTAGGGATGGGACCCTCGGATCCTGAAGGATATTTGATAATAATACTACTTAGCACCGCGTCTTACTATCCATTCGGGTTATACACTTAATTACTAACTACACTAATGGGTTAGGAATTGGGAAGGTTGGATATTGAAGAAGTGAACCCACATTTGCGTGGAGGGAAAGTGGAAAACCATTTAGGAAAAACCACCCCCAGTTCACCCGAGTGAGATTCGAACCTCGATCTCCCCGTCCTAAAGTTTGTTCACGGTAGGAGTTTACCTCTGAAAGGCCTTTTTCCCTACCAGATATCTATTATATAGTAGGATATTGGTAGGAAAAAAGACCTTTCAGAGGTAAACTCCTACCGTGAATGAAGTATAGGCAGTCTAGCTTAATACAAAGCTAGCACGTTAGCCAATTACGCCACCGAGGAGGGTAAGGATGTTTGAGAATCAAATCCTTATCATTATTTTCAATTTTTTAAATGAAATTTTATTTAGATATTAAATAATGTATATTGGTGGCTAGGAACCAATTATAAAATAAACTTAACAACCAGGCCCCAGACCAGTAATTTAACACACTGAACTGAATGTATGGATGTTATAATGTTCAGATTATAAGAAAGAATGGTAACATTTATTGACTATTTTTATTTTCTATTATTTCACTATATTCATATTACCTGTTATAGTCATAATGTTTTCCAAGATTCGGAAATATATTGAAGAGTTGGATTCATAAAATAGTGTGTTCGACCTTACTCGAGTTATAACCCACATTGGTGGGCTCATCCAGTCTGGTTTACTGGTACGGGAAGGTGGAGGCTCAGATCTTGACTTGGGTGTTATTTTTCCTAGATGGTTTCCTACATTCACTCTATGCAAATAATGATACATTTCCTCTAAATTTTTATCTTTCTCCTACCTATGCCCACTAGCATAAATAAAATGCATATATTACCATTGATAAAAAAAAGTAATAGCTTGTACTGTAAAAATTAAAACATATACATTCATGTTCTTAACGGAAATACTGTTCATCATAAGCATAAACAGAGTGTGGAGGATGGGATTGCATCAGATTTGCTTGGAGAGAGAATGGGAAACACTTTATGCATTCAGGTGTGACACTCATTAAATATTGTAAGATATACTTTGTGTTTACAAATTTGCACGATTCATCTTCATAGCGCATATTATTGTGATAAATCAATCTGAAAATGTAACACACAGAATAAATGTATGCAGTTTCTCCCACAGATATTGATGAATATGTAGCGAAAATGCACGCTGCTCGAACATTTGTCGATACAGTCATATCTTGGCTTTACGGGACATTGGAATGCAACTCACTGCCCCCTTTCTCAAAATGCACAGTGACTTTTTTGAGCAGCAGTATAAGTATGGATGACATATTGTTATAAGGAGGAAAAAAATCAATACTTTCACTGCAAATATTTTGTCTTTCTTTACCTTGTATGGGAAACAGGTGTGTATTCTTATCCTGTTTGACAATGTTACCTATTTCAAAAGCTAAGCATCAAACAATGTTTGTTGTGTTACGTTTTCAGTTAGTTCCATTGTTATAAGGAATCAAGCTTTGAAGAGGAATTGCATGCATTTGTATACATCCTGTGTATGAAACATCTTGCAGGATACAAAGTTTCCAACGTCGCAATGATGCCGTAGCAGTGCTGTTGGTATTTGACGCTCACGAGCTGGAAGACTACGCCGGGCCAGGTTATCACCACCCGGACAAGGTGACCGAACCAGTCCATGATCTGGAATGTTACCCCATCGTTGTCAGCTATCCTGTCGTAAGTGGTTTCATAGCACCTCACTAGCTATTCAAGCTATACAGAGATTTAGTTTAAAGAACAACTTGACCCCCGGTTTGGTGGCCGCGTGGTCTTACGCACTAATCTCGTGTTGGGCTAGACTGCTGAAGACTGGAAGATTGGGGTTCGATCTCAGTCGTGTGTACTGAGGGATATTTTTCTTAAATTATTTTCCACTCCCCCTCCACATACATGCGGGTGCACTGCCTCTAAATTAATCATTCCTAATCCCTAACTCACCAGTGTAATAAGTACATATGTGTATAACCTAAATAGGTAGTAAGATGTGGTGCTAATTTTTTTTAATACAAAAGAAAAACTTTATTAATGTTTTATGTATAGTAGGAGTATGCGAAGTCTTAAAAACTTGACTTGGATTTAAATATTTATTAAGTTCAACTATGCTTATGTTAGCCATGCTGATTTTATAAATTAATTAAATTAAGATGGATGCTCCAACAAGGTTACATTTTTGGTAAAATAATTTTAGTATTAGTGTGCTTGCATTAAATACTTAGCTGTTTTACCAGTGAATACATTTTGAATTATTACGATATCCACCATTTTGTCTTGTAAAATCAATCAAAGCAAGATTATTAGTTAAAATAAAATGTAAACAAAGCCTCATGAAGGGTTATAAAGGAAATAAATTACTTTTTTTTATATAATGGTTTACTGTCTAAGACCATAGAAAGTTAAAATTATCCTAAATTATGGAAAAAAAATATTGAATTTTGAACTAAACTCATTGAGTTCAAATCTGAAATCCATTCAAATTCAAAATTTCTAATCCACCCCGAATCTGAATCTTAGTAAGATTTGAAATTTCGAAGATTCACACAGGCCTAGTAAGGAATATGTATGATAATATTAAGTTGTGTAATTACAGAGAAAGAGTGGGTGGAATCAAGCAAGGAATTGCCCTCTCACCATTACTATTTGCATTGGTGATGGAAATGATTAACGCATAGAGTGGCAAGGTAACTGGGTGTTGAGAAAACAAAGCAATGATGTTTGCCGATGACTTGATGATATGGGGGAGAAGGAAGAAGATTTACAGGAACAGCTGCAGGAATGGAGTGAGGAAGTGGAATGAAATTTAGCATAACAAAATGTGAAGTAATGGTGATGGCAAGGCAAAGAACAAGTCCAAGAAGGTGTGATAGAACTGGATGGAGTAGATTTCAAAGAAGCAAAGAGCGAAAAGTATCTTGTGAGCATGATTGAGTTAAAAGGGGGCTGCAGAGAAAATATAGTGAGACAAAGGCACAAGAGAAAGGTTTTTTACAGGTGTGTAAGAAACCTTCGATGAAGAAGAGAAGTGTCCTTGAAGTGTAAGAAAGTGTTGTATAGAGCATACTTCATATTCATATATGTATGCAATGAAGCTACTACAGACCTAGCAAGCCAGTGGTGGAAAATATATGGCTTCAATGAAAATTATGTCTTTCCACATGATTAAATATTTATTATATTTAGATTCATAATATAGTGAATTCTACCTAACTCTACGATTAATGAAACAAAATCATATCACTAGTTCTCTTCCCCTTCCCCCATCCCCCGACCCACCCAATGAGTATTTCTTTCCGAAGAACCAATAAATGTATTGCACAGTACTATATTTAATAATCTTGTCATTGATTGTAGAAGGTAACCACTAATGTTTGTTTTGCAACAGAAACCATTGAACCACATGGTCAATATTGTGAATGTTCTGACGGAACGTGCCGCTGATTTGACGGCTATGGATAGAGTTGTGTTCTCCTTCAGTGCCAAGGTACGTGTTTGAATTGGAAGTACAATCTGACCAATTTAGTAAAGTTCATTGTAAAAGCTGTATTGTGTTTATCTTTTATAGATTTTCTATCCACCTTTCTGTACCTTCTTCCAAATACTTATAACAAAATACCTCAAAAAGTGAAAAAAGGGTTTTCCTTAAAGAGCTGGATTATATATCGCTATATTATATATTTCCTGTGTTCGTCTTTTTTGTTGTTTGTTTCTCTTTTTACATGTTCTTATCTAATTGTATTATCATTCTTTACTAATTTCTTCTTTTTTTAAAAAATAAGTTGCGCATTTCACACTCCCTCCTGATGATTTCTGATATAATAAAGCCTAGCTAGATTAGGGGGTTGGACAGTAACAATCTATTTTCTTAAAAAGACAGACATTGCCTCTTTGTCCAGTGGCAGCGGTGGAAAGTGTGAACTATGTTCTTTTCCCTATAAAAGCCATAATGTGTTTGTGCCCTTTTATATGTTTTCATCCACCTTTCTTGTACCTTCTTCCAAATAAGTAAAGTTCATATGAATTTGTATTAGCTAGCTTTTTTTTAAAAAAGACCTCAGGTTTCAAAATAACTGTATATTCCTACATATTAACCCTTTTACTAAAAAAAAGCAAAAAAGTGGGGCTACTAGCATCTGTGACTACACTATAAAGTGTTATTGATAAGAGTGTTTATGACTGAGACGATACCAGACCTCAATTTCGTAACGGTTTACTGACCAAACTAAACAGCCTGGTATCAACCAATGAGCTGAGAATTGTATATCAATTTCAAAACAGCATGGCTCCTTATGTTATATCTAAACGAGTATATTTTTGTAGTCAATGGAATTCAACAGTTATGTATAAATTAAAATGGAAAGCGATTAATAGCTAGAAATAACTGACAATAATTAGGTACTTAAAAACCATTTAGACGAGAAATAGAGTATTTTATGTTACAGACCTAGTTTCTCGTCATACATACTTCATGCTCTCTGCAGGTTATTTTTGGGAAGGCATGTTTAAATTGTTATAGTATGTGAATATTAGGACTAGTCAAAATAACCCCCAATATAACTAAGAATAAAATTACCTAGTTCATTTTCTGTTGATTTGCAATACATGAAGTTTTACATAAATTAACCTACCAGCTGTTTTATCTACTCTACCCCAACCACTATTTTTGTTTATGAAAAACAACTCAAAGCCGTTTTCGCTCTCCACCTTGGTCAAAGCCACATGGTCGATCACTCGATACCAAGACATAAGCAAGTCAATAGCAAAAACTTGCCTTTGGTGCAATGGATTCTATCAACTTTCTCCCTCCACCTTTCCATTTTCAGTTAATGAAAACTCACAATTTTAATAGGGATGTGCAAGAACCACTTTCAATTTGAGATGAGCATATGATATCTATCGAGAAGCGAGAATGAGAATAGAAAACTTCCTTTGAAAGTACATAAATGTAAATTTAGGGCTGGGTCGATGCCGATAACCAATTGATATTGGCTTGGTTGTTTTTTTTATCATGCAGATACTTTAGACCGATAATTCAAAATAAATAGATATATTTTAAATTCTCAAGTCATAAGAATATAATTCATAGTTCAAACAAAAGATTTTAAATACACTCTCTTGCATGTTAACAAAAATTCTTTAATTTAATTTAATCTAATTTAATCTTTTATAAACTCAACTTTCTAGTCAAAATAAACTATAGAGTAAAAATAACTCACATTTACTGATCGTTCTTAAGATGTATTTTTTTTTTAATTACTTTTCAGGAGCAAAGCACCTACGTAATGGCTCTATGTGACCCCCGGATGTCCCTGGTCGTCATCTTTGACAGTAAAAAGACTGAGAAGGACACCCACATTACTAACTTTGTGTTTGACATGAGCTTGCAATTGAGGTGCAACAAGGTGTTTGCCAACCTCAAGTTGAGCACAAAATGAAATATTATCAGTTAATCAAAGTGTGAAGGCCCAAGCGCTTTGCCCTACATTATGGTGAAGATCTGCGACTTATAAAAATGAGATTTTAGAGAGATTAAATGTTTGAATCCTTGATTCTTCAAATCCTTCAAATCTTATGGTATTCGAGAGATTAAGGTTTCATAAAAATCTCAAAAATGTGTCTTAAATACAATTATTAAGACTTTTACTTTAAATAACAATTTTAAATCAAGCGTTGAAAGGAGGATAAGCCGGCAAGACCTGCACACTTACCAGGAAACTGTGGGCATCAAAGCTTGCAATTAAAAACATAACAAAATATATAATTATGAAATTTTTGGACAACATCAGAAGAGAACCCAGACTGGACTACTGCAGCATGGCTATAGGTTGATTATGGCCACATAGATTCTGTTGTTGCCTGTTTTTTATTTATTTTTTATTCTTTAGTGCCTGTTCAAACTTGTTTCTTGGTAGATGGATAAAATATTGTATTTATATTGTTACCGCCTCCTTTGTCTATCTTAAATGTGTGGGCCTGGTTGATTTGTCAGGATGTCCTTGGCTGAGGATAAGGGGAGGTGATATGAATACTTGTGTGGGTTCATGATTGATGTTAGACTTAGCTTTTAGAAGGTTTATTAATACTACTATGCTATTACAAATATGATGTTAAAATGAAGAACTTAAAGAATATAAAGAAGCGAGTGATAACATGAGGCGTTATGAGGCTTACCCAATGGCCTGTCTGACTGCTAGGTGGTCCCTGATAGTTGTCGAACCTGGTTACCTAACTAGGCTCGAGCGGCAGCATTGACTGATACGTGATGAACCCGGTGGTTTAGCCTGCCTGGCCCTTTGACAGGCAGCGTGACCTCTTAGGTTACATTCTTTTGTAGTTAGCTGCAAGAGGCTCCAAAACTCCCATTTTAACTAGGCCGCCAGCGTGGTTTCTAGTTAAGGTATGCTGACCCCACCTTGTGGGTCAGCTCCTTTAGTTTATTTGTTTATCGAATCATCATAACAACCTCGTAACATTTGTTGTATTATTCGTCACTCACAATATTTATTGTTTACACAAACATGCCTTTCGATTGAGGCTGTGTGGCTACAATATTATGTTTAATTTTGGAATTATTAAATTACATTGGATTACATCCATTACTGTTTCCAGCCTGTGGCCTGGGTGAATTTTTTTATTCAGACTGTATATTTCCCAATACCGGCTTGCTAGACCCGTAGTAGCTTCATATGCCTTATAATCTAATTTAAGACTAGGACAGACACAATATTCATTCTCCGGCCGTCAATCGAGTTATTAATTGGTCATTTATTCATCATCGTCATGAACTGTTTCTGACCTGTTGCCGGGTCTGTTTAGTAAAATCCCTCTATCCTC